>WURS02048733.1:0-11038 GCA_011762765.2 Rhinocypha anisoptera | reverse complement strand
GCTCTCTCTATATATATATATCCCACCAACGCCCAGACCCAGTTGCGTCTAATCTCCTTTCTGATGACGGTGGTTCAGCAGCCACCGAACATTTAAGCTAGTGAGTTTCTTTATATTTTTCTGCCAATTTTTTGTGTGTTTTTGTGCTATATATATAATATTTATAACCTAAATAAATATATAATATATTTTTATACGCGTAGGTATATTGGGTATTTAGAATATAGCGTATACGTTCGATGCGTCAATTTGAAGTTATTTTAGATATATAATGGTTGTTCAGTAAAGTTCAGCAATGATCGTTAATATTTACTCGGGAAACTCCTTTTGTACTGCTTGGTTGGTATGTAATAACGGTATATACAGTATGGTTTTCTTTATTTTCCTTCGTAGTGGCTGCTGTGGCAGGTAAAAATATCTATAGTTCATGAAACCCTCCATCTGTTGAACAATGTTTTCCAGGAAGCAGTGACTTCACATTAGGGAACAGGAAAATTTAAATGGCCTAGGACTGGGGTATAGGAACGAGATATTTACATCGGGGAACAAATCTTCTGGCGAACATTATTTTTATTGGTATTAATATTCTCGGAACCAATTGCCCACAAACTCGTGTAAATTTACTTACTAAAGGGCGGGTGGAACTCATTGAAGTATGTGTTTCTCGAAATTAATGCGATTGATTTTTCATTTTATTTATTCATATCTTTTTATTCCATAAATTTATTTGACTAACTTATCTCGTTAAGACAGCTACAGCATTAAAATGATTGTTTCTGTAACTTTGGGTCCTCCTGGAAACTAATTCCTTTTTATCATCTTTGTCTTAGGTGAAATGAACATTTAACAACTTTTCACAGCTACCACTGACGTAAAATTAGACTCAAGTCAATGATATAGCTTATACATATTGTGAATGCTACTAATTTAGTATAAATTACAAATTTGAACAATATATCATGTGAATAAATGTTTTATGATGGCTCATTATTCAGCGAGATTCGTTCATTGAAAAATAATCTGATCGCAAGACTGGGATTACTAGACGTTCCTTTTAGTTATTATTGATACTTTCATACAGGATATAGATATTTTGGAATTAAAATTCTCATCAAAATGAGTATTTATATACTCTGGCAGCATATTTCAGGTGAGAGACCAAATTTCAATGAAGCAATCACAGATTACATGTTATGCATGCTAAATTCATTTGTGGTCCAAAGGTGTAGTTAATAAAATCCCCCATGGGATATTCTGAAAAATATCCAGTAGCTTCCATTTCATTGAAAGATATCAAAGTTATCAGTGCAGCATATTTATCCCTCCGTATCTGATTGTTTCCATAACGGTAAGGAACCTGTTTCAAATACTAATGGCTGCTGCCGTCACAATACTGGAATAAATTATATACCTTGGCAGAGAATATTTGGCAACCTAATATAGATTCACTCAAGCACTAACCGATTGAAGTACTAAATCCTTTCTAGCTCAAGTTACATAAAAAACATTAATGTCTGACACTCCTCAACTAACCGACCGGGATAGGCTGGCGGGTAACGTGATCGCTGGAATTTTTTTTGAGGTGGTGTGGGATATGCTTTTACGCACCCGCAGGGAAGACAGCCCTGGGGAGAGTGGGACTCGGCCGGGGTATTAATTCGGCCCATACCCACTATAACAAAGGTCGCGGGTTCGACTCCCGCCCAGGGCATGGGTGTCGTGTTTGCACAGATGGGTTTTTTTCTAAGACTGCAAGACTTGCGAAATGACCATAACGACCCCATAAACAAATATATTACTACTAACAATCGATTATAAGAATATTTTCAAATCTAAGAGCAGTTTGTATATTTGAGGGTAGAGAACTAATTCAGAGGTCGTGCAAATAACCCACACATGGAGTAAGGGAGGCAGTTCCGTTCCTTAGACCACCTGCGATTTCCCAGGAAGAGTTAGTGGCCAGAAAATCACGCAGCATTTAGCTTTAGATGCCCAAACACTTCTTCTCGGATTTGAATCCAGGCCCTTATCCAGCAGTCAATCTCTACTCACTGATCTACCATGGCCTTCTTTAAATAGTTCAAGAAAGCTAGACCAATTCCAAAAAAGATTTTACAATATGTACAATATATTTTATGCAGAGATTTATGGCTGTTGGTGCACCATATTGTATGATAAGAGTTTCCCCGTATCATTAATACGGCGAATAGAAAGATGTGATACTGTGCACGTTAATTGGCTTTTACTTAGGCTACAATTGTCGAATGCTAATCTAAATCCAACAAATTTACTACAAATCATACAGTTGATTGGGAACAATGGTCCAAAGGTACCTCTCCTAGTTGCTTAAAATTCTTAAGATTCTGTGTTCGTCGGGTTCGAGCAATCATGGTAATAAATAATGAAATGCCTTTTTTGGGATTGAGACTATACAGTTTCTCCTAATCCCTCAAAGTTATGAGTACGTAGGAATGGTGTTTCGGAATCCAAAGCTGCGTCCACACGGGATCCCTTGCTTACCGAGGTCACTTTCACTCATGCATGACTTATAATCTTTCTCTGACGGATGCGCGTTCATGAGTAATACAATTTAAAGAAGGGTGAACGTCGGCGACAGCGAACCAAAGAACCCTCGGCCGGTTACACTGAAGCGTGCATGGTTGCACGAGTGAACCAAACTGTTATGGAGGACCACCGATTTGGCGTGAGTGGTGTCGCCTCTAAAGTCGGCATTCCCTTGCACGCCATCCATCACGACGACCTGAATATGCGAAAAGTTTCTACAAGGTGGTTGCCCTTAATGCTGCACGTGTAGCAATTCGTCAGGTGATGTTGACCCGTGACGACGCCACGAATGGTGCTTCATTTTCATCATTTGTGACAGTGGATGAGACGTGGGTGCCGTTTTTCAATCTTGAATCGAAGCGTCAGTTTGCGAAATGGAAGCGCACCGACTCACCTCCACCGACGAAAGTATTATGAAGTAGTGTTATTGTATGAAAAACGATTCTGAATCCATGCGGAATCTAAGTTTCCATCTGCCTCTAAATTTAAAATATGTTTTTACGTATTTTAGGCTAAACCGCAAATTTCCACCTGCTACCAGTCCCGAGAAAGAGAAATTCATATGACCGCGGAACTTCAAAGCACTTCGTAGTAACCGATTACGAATTATTTCTATTCCTGTTTAATTACATGTGGGCGCTGGAATTTTTCGCCGTCCGGCCATTACGCTGCCACACATCGTACTATATTATTGGTTTTTCGTGAATTCCGATAACTGAGCATGGGAACTTAGGAGAGTCAAATTAATCATTTTTTTGCGATTTCACTCATACTGAAATCGTTCGCAGTGTTTTTAAGAACATAGCTAGTAATAAAAACACGACTAATATTATTATCTTATCTCCAAGTCAAAATAATTTACAATCACTGTTAGAAAAAAAGCGGCTAAGTTTTTAATTCGTGCATAATATTGGAACATTACTGCGGCGTGAATGACCAAAGGCTAATAAAAAGTGGTAATCCTAGGAGAAGTGAGATAAAATTAATAGATAAATTTTGGGGAAAATATTTTAACGAAAAGTCGAAAAACCGATTCCAAATTATATAAATAATTCAAAATTCCAGCTCAAGTAACGACAGGAGACAACATTCTAGAAAACATAAAAACATCAAGCCATGAACAGATTTTTTTTTGGCCTACTTGTAAGAAAATTTTAACTATAGAACAAAAATATTGATTCTAGGCATTTGGGAAGCAAGAATTTCTGCTTTTCTTAGGTCTTAATTTCTAATATCCATTATGAACCAACCTTTAAAACCTTATTAATATCCCACTGCTTTTTCTTGCTCGACTTTTCCTCCAGTCTTTAGTTGTATGCCGTGATCCATATTTTGTACACAATCATTCGCAATCTAATCTTGTAAACAGTTTGCTACAAATTTGTAGAATATTTTGTTATAAGGAAGAAGATGACCGAAGTGGAAAATTTAATGATCCACCGATATATCGCCAGACTTATACATTTTTTATGGTATGTTGTCTTTTAGCATTTCACGAAAAATTATGGTCAAAGTAATTATATTTTTAATAAGAGAGAGTGTTGTTCAAAAATATATTTTCAGTTATTACATAATATTGACAAAGTTTCCAATTTTAATACACATGGGACTTTCCCGTTGATGTCGCTGGGCAGTAGAAAAAACGAATCGTGATTACTATTGCAATCCGATGATCGGTTGATTGCTGCCCTGCATTCTTTCCCATCTTGCTAACTCTCTAACCCCCTGGCAGTTCATAAATAGGAAGAAAAGCCTTAATGCATAGATACTATGCCCCTTAAACTATCGAACAAAACAAAAATGTCATAAGAAGCTCCGGAGTATCCTTCCTCACCGCTCGGTCGGGGATGGGAGCATTTCCGGAAACCAGTCCCGCAACTTTTTCATAATTTATTATAAGCACATACTGGCTAAAATAAACTGTGGGCGAGATTACTTGGTACAATATATACATAATCGAAATAAAAAGACTAAGTATAACCTTATTCTAGTGTTTTTGTTGTTTAATAACAATTAATATATATATAGAATCTTGGTGGAATTGGAATAAATTTCCTTCAATGGAATGTTTTATATATTGTATATAATTTGATTCATGCAATACGATATATAATTTAATGGTTTATTCCTACGTAGTTCACATCAGATCAATTCAAAACCTTCGAAATCCAAGAATTTCACATACGAGTTTTTGACACAAATGAAGCAATAATAACTTGAGTGAAGCTAATATTCAGCCTTGGACACTTTTTAGAAAAAAAAAACATGACGGTTCCCGTGTAATAATTTTCGTTAAGATAAGATATCACTGACTCTGACTAGTCCAGTCATATATTAGTGAGGAAAAATCCGAGTGCTATAAAATAAAATAATATCCAATCGAAGGCCAGCATTATCAATACCTTATCATATTGTCTAAGGATATATTGCCGTAGGAACTTGTGAAAAGAAAATTCAGTGCTGAAAATCAAAGTGGACTTTTGAGACGTGTTTCAAAATGGAGTAGGAATGTGGATGAGATAGTGGATTCGAAGACTCGTCGTGGCAAGGATGCTGCTTTCTGGCAAACAGGCCACTCGGTTTGGAGGCAATGACGTTTCTGAAAGACCAGAATGACTGGGGTAAATATCTGATAGGACACGGTCCTAATAGGTCACATTTCCTTTCGTTAAGTGTTTAAATACAGAGGGAGCGTCTCATTTCCCTTGCTACACTTCTGCCTTCAGAGAGTGCTATTCACGGCTTTAACATCGCTTTTGTTTTCAAGTCCCAGGCTATTTATTTAACAGCCTGGCTTGAACCCCAACTCATTCTCGACAGCCATTTTCTGTTGTTTCGTCCGTCCCACTATTATGGGCCATGAAAATCTCTTTGATTCGATACTTAAAAGACGCTAAGGCTCCTGAAAATTGGGCCGGACCCAGACGTTGATACTTGCGTCTGAAGCTTCTTCACTAGTTCACAAGGCCATATGTTTTATTACATTGTGAAATTTAATGATGTCGCTGCTACCAATTCAAAATGTAACCTTACGTAGGCATATCAAATTTATATTCCACTTCACAAGCCAATACCTATAATTTTACATCTGACGACAACAAGAGGGGATGGAGACTAAACCTTGGTTTTCATCGATATTATCCATATGGGTACCTATTTTTCTATGTTGTCTTATTGGAAAATTAAATTACTTATGAAGATATTTTTTCCTTAAGTGTTACGCTTCTTTGATCACCTCTTGTTTTTATCTTCCGTTGTCAAGTGTTAATAAGGAAAATTACAATATTTTGAGACAGGTTGTGGTTCATACTAAGAGCAACTAATACTTATTATTTCCAAATTATTAATACTCATAACTTTTTTGTGCCTAAATTAATTATTTATTATAATTCATTGTCGAATAGAGTTACGTTGTTTTCATATTGACCCCTCAGTTAAATTCTGGGAGACAATTATGTATTAGGGGGATGCCATCACCTACATCTACTTTCAAAAAATACTAATAATTGAGTATGATGTCCCTTATCATATTTTGTATGTTCGTAGGCATGTTATAGTTTCAAATTCAACTAATATAAATGCTCGTGCTCACCACTAAAGCAATTTACCTAGTCTGTTGCTCATTAAACTTAGATTCCTGGTGGCAAGAGACGGATAAAGGTAATTGTTTTGTGACTTTAATGGTCATTAAACCGTACTTCTTAGTTTGTTTCATAGAGCAATCCTTTCGCTGGTCCAATGTAAAATTGAAATGTTATTTTTATTTTCCTTTTAATATCTTCCGAAATGTTGGCCTTCGATTGAATATGATACAATATTTTATTTTATAACACTCGAATTTTCCCTCACTAATGTATGACTGGACTATTCACAGTCATTGATATTTCATCTAAACAAAATTGGTACCCTCGGGAACCGTCATGTTTTTTTTCTGAAAATCCCCAAACCTAAAAATTAGCTGACCTCAAGTTTTTATTACTTCAATTGTTGTTCAAAATTCGTACGTTAAATCCATAAGTCCCGAAGGTTTTAAATTGATCTGAAATGAACTACGTAGGAATAAACCATAAAATTAAATATTGTGTTGCATGAATCCAATTGTAAATATTTGTATTAATTTATTAATCCTCGCATTGAAAGTTTTATATATTAAATAAAATTATTACATCATGAATTTTATTTTAGTGCCACCAAGAGTCCAAGGATAAGGTTATTAAACAAATTACCAAAGTAAATAATAGTATTTAAAAGATTGTTCCTTCAAAAAGACATAATTTTATTGTAATTTTGATGAAGCTGTTTAATATTTGAGTTAATAGTGTAAGTCGATGTAATTTCACTTAATAAATAATTCTAAGCTATATATATATATATACACTTAGGTATATATATGTGTGTGTGTGTGTGCGACGCATGAAAGTCTTTTCCATTGCTTGCAACTGATGAAACCCCACGAATATATGGAAAAGGAGCATGAAAAGTAATATAATTTTCGTATAAGGTAATTAGGACGTCCAATTCTATTGGTGATTTTAATTTAAATAAGCTCTAATAAGTGAAATAATTGAATGAGCTTCCAATGAATTGAGTGCCTTTAGGATCGCGTTGTACTTCGCAGGCTTCTACTCGTTCCTTTTTTGTCTTAATCGAAATTCATTTTTACCAATTGGCGTATATATTTTTTTTGGTTGGATCAGAGCCGGCGAGTCAGACTTTCATTTAGGCGCTCTGGTCCTAGTACTGCGTAAATCTTCAAAGGAAATTCAATAAAGCTTAATAAAATATTAATCATTTTTCTTTTTCACTTATATTTTTCGATAAAATGAACGACTAACTCAACTGGAAGTGGATCATTTCTTTAATTTCATTGATCTTGGTTCCATTATTTTAGCAGTCTTCACCAATTTTTATGACATAAAGAATGAGTCCTGTGTTCATATATTCTATTCCCGGGAACATGTCACAAAAAAATCGCCGTTCGGTTTGGGCCATTTTAGTTCCAGTGATAATAACGAGGTAGCGTAAATCACTCGCTTCAATTGCACTGAAATGATTGTGGTGGTGGGAATTCATCGGGTTTGGTGTTCCGGGGGAAAATCACTAGTTCAGTGATCTCAAGCCACGAGGCCTAATCTCAGGATGTATCGACCGAACGTATTGGTTCCCATTGCGAGCGAATTTTCTTTGAAATCAATTGGCCAATTTTGGGAAACATCTAACCCACGGGGTATGAGATTCAGCCTTGATCCCAGAGCGGGGAAATTGAAATTCGGTGGCAAATGAGATGAAAATCAGGTCAAACCATGTCGCACGGTTTTTTATCTTTATTTTTTTTCTTCGTCAAGTCACGCACACTCGTTTGGCAATGGAGTCACATTGCCTCCTCTCCTCCGTCCCCTTCCCCACTCAGTCCTCCCCATGCACCTGTGCAAATGTTATTTCTTTCATGCACCACCCAACTGCTGTTTTGCATTTGCATCGCTGAAGTCGGGGAACTAATTTGAAGCGTGCAGGTGCTGACGGAATGCGTCCCATCCGAAATATTTCAATCCGGGACATCACGCTTTCTGAGGTAGCTTCAGATAGATAAATCCGAATTGAACTCATTAAAAAAAGTCTCAATATTATTCCCCCATGGGGGTATCAACGAAAGGTACATCTAAACCTCTAGAGGCCTTTAGCTCTCGACCGGTATCTCTCGCCCATGCACTTTAAAGTAAAGCTCAGGAGCGGGAAATTTAATGGTATATGTCACTAAACACGGCAAAAGCATTTGCATGATAACGTGCTCATCATTCGTGATTATTCCTATTCCTTCTCCATTTGCATCTTCTGAAGTAGACGAGACGTTAAACATTAATCAAGTTGACTTCTCCATTACAGCTCTCAGGCTCTTTGTTATTCCATGAGGTTTTTTTGTCGTTTAAAATAAAATGTGCGAGTGAAAACTGTCATTAAGTCATCTTTTGCTCCAATATTTTTAGCTGTATCTAGTGTACAATTATAAATAATTACGGAAATTACGTGACTGACTTCCTTGCGTAAATACTGGGGTAATATTACTGGAAAACCTATTCTGGATAAGAACATGTGATTTTGAAACGACTGATGAAGTTTTATAGAAATGTTTTGCATTCATATTACACTCTCTCAAATAATTTGCATTCACGTAATACTTTGCATGCAGTTCCTTGTGAGATTTGATCGAACAAATTTCCAGAATCGACGAAGGATTAATCCAACATTATCAAATATTACATTCCATTCATTTCTTAGGTAGCTGAAACTAAGGGTGATATAATAAGGTAAATATAAATCCATTCCTGAGGGAGGAAAAATTGCTTAGAGGAGGCATAAACAATGAGAGACCATTATAGGAAGTTTGAGTTTTAAATATAATCGTTTTTGATAAAGAAATTAGGAAGGAAAATTAAATTTTTTGTTTCGGTCTTTTATTTATTGGCCTGGTATGATTCTTCCAAAACTCAGTATTTCTATTTTAAACCATTTTATCTCTGCACTTAAAGGCAGGTCCTCCAATTTTTTCTAAAAAAATCAAAAATTTAATAGAACAATTAACTGAGCTAGCAAATAACAGAAAGTAAGTGAACATAAGTGATAAGACTAATATATAACTTTATCATTTCCTTGAGTAGTCTTCAACTTAGCTATATTTCATTTGTGAAATGTTTTTCGTTTCACATAGCGTCATCTTCTTCCTTTCATTGTCACCCGGTCCTTTCATTTCGCCTGTGCATTTTGTGGAATTTGTAAAATATTCTCCTAAATCAAAAGTTTGCTCAATGCATATTCTGCAAAAGACACAGGCCAAAAACTCAGAAACATTAAAAAAATTAATTTTTCGTCACTGTCTCTACTAGTCTTTGTTACGATTAGGTAATTTTGTGCCGATGGCACAGCTGTACTTTAGTTCGACTAAGCAGGCGATAGTTTCCATTGAGTTGTTATTCGGTGAATGCCATCATGGGAAATCCTAGGACATGAAAGTGTGAATTTGGATGAGTTCATTTGAATGAGCCAATGTACGTTGTTTTCAACTGAGGAAATATAGAACTGACATTTATCCTCGGAGCAGACCTAATGAATGCCACTAATTCCTTCGTCAAATCGTTTCGAATGTCCCCTGACGAAATCTCGAAGCTACTAAACGTAGCTCAGCGAATTATTACGCTATCATTGTTAAACTGGACAAGGGAACAATATTTGTTTGCAACCTTCGGCAGGGAGGCATGTAATGAATTTTAAGCTCTTGTACTACCTGTTCGGGAAATGGTGAGTGCAACGGTCCATCCATCTCATTTATGCATCAGAAACATGAGTTATCGGAAGATTGTGTTCAATCGTTGTTTGGTGAATGCGAGCTCGAAGCTTATTTGCTTTCACTGAATATGATAATGATAAAATAATCGCTACATTCATGTGAATCACCGAATAGTGAAATATTACTCCGTACGATGCAACGTTATGAGATATGTGTATGTGTAATTTAGTTGCTTTTAATGGAAATGGTATGATTCAGGAAGGAATCGAATATATTCGAATATAATCGTATTATAGAAACAGGATTCACTGACGAATGAATTAATAGAAATATTAGTCGGTAGGTTCATATATCTGATAAAAATCTACAGATGTAGTGTACATGCGTTTGCGTGGGTAAATATGTGCTTGCCTCGTACTTTCAAGTGTAGTGGAATTAGTATTTTTGTTTATAGGGTTCGTCAACTGCTGTGGCCATTTAGAACCTCTTTAAATCCTTGAACAGAACACTGATGGACAAACACCACACTCATGTCCTATGCGGGACGCGACCATTGTTTTAGCCGGAGAGAAGGCACCCATTCTAACCCGTCTGGCTTTTCACGTTTAATAATAATTGAAGTAATAAACACATTTAAATTGTGATCTCACAGTCTTTTATTTAAAAACTAACACAGTTTCGATATTAAATGACCAAAAGTTGACTACTTATGTTCGAAATCCAGGTTGCTTTTAAATGAAAGAGTGTTGAACCACAAAGTAGAATTCTTTCATTTCCAATTCGGATCGATTTTGCGATGTTACGCCTGAAACCACCATTTTAAGGGATATGTTCGAAACTTTGCCGTTCGGATTTCTGGTGGTTCATTGCATGGAAGTTCATTACTGTCGTAAATCTGATCAGTATTTCGAAGACTAAGACTACGATTCATCAATAAGATCGCTGCCTAAGCACTGTCAAAGTAGATGTCGTCACGATATCAGAGCTGGAGAATCCAGGAGCCAGTTTCACAGTCTCCAAACATATTTGGGGCCCATATGGAGTGTGTTCTCCTTGTAAGTCCGACGGTATGCGTTTCACTTGCCTTATAAGAAGCGGAGTAACCAGCGTGGCCGCATAGAGCGGATGCGCCCGGCGCAAATTGGCTCCGGAAAGGGATACATGCATGCGGGGGATTGTGGAGGAAGAGAA
>WURS02048712.1:0-11038 GCA_011762765.2 Rhinocypha anisoptera | reverse complement strand
CCCTCCCACGCTCCCCTCCCCCCCACCCTCCCGGCCCGTCCCCCCCACCCCCCCCCCCCTCCTCCCCCGCCCCACCCACATTCTTCCTCCCATGGAAAACAAAACCTAATCGCCGGAAACTCCGCCTCCCCCGTGTCGACACCCTCCCACCGCTGCTGCGCCTGTGTCCTGTCGTACAGTCGCGAGTCCAAAATGCAGCGCGAGGCATCCGACGGGTGGCGCCCTCCTCCTGGAGGGGGGAGGGGGAGGGAGTCCTCTCCGCCTGGAACACGTCCTCCTGCCACTCCCCTCCCCCTGGAGGGAAGCAGACTAATGCTCCCCCCTTCACGAAGAACCTCCCTTCCCCAAAACAGTCCGAACTTTGGAATCCGTGTAAATCAGTCCCTCCCCCGGATTTTATTGGATCCCCTTCTCTCTCTCCCGCACGCACTCTCTCTATTCGGCAAGTGTACCCATTGTTCCACGATCCGGAATCATTCACATTCGCTCAGCGCCCCTTCGCCATCGAGTGACAGCCCCGAGAGTGTTGTTCGCTACCTCTTCCGGGGGCTCTCCGCTATTCTTCCGTCGCGGGAACCAATTGACCCGAGTGATATTGCACCCCCTGCACTGACGGCTCCGGGTTTTCTTAATCCCATTTCGAGTCATGACGTGCCTCCAGAAACGCCAAACTGTGTAAATCGAATGCTCGGTGGAGATTGGAGTGGGGCTGGTCCATCTGTCGCGTCCGCCCTCGAGTGAGTGGCGCTCGCATTAGATTACTCGGAACCTACGTGTCCGGTTTGTACGGATGCTTGCGAACGAGACGGGGATATTGCCATGCTGAAATAGGAGTTGATACATACACAAATTGAATGAACGCATATAAAACACGGATTTTTTATACTCACATTTCCAATTCGGTAAACATTTTATGAAGGGGAAAATTAAAGAGCCTTTTGCCCTTGCAAACTATTAATTGCGAAACATGCAAACTATTAATTTTAATTAATAAATTGCGACAACGCATGCTTCAGTAATTGCTATCTGGTTTAGATTCGAATGAACCTTAATTTTGATTCCACAAAATGAAAAAGATGATAAATGTTTGAGAGAATCGAGCAAAGGAAGATACTGCGATTGGAATTCTAATTCAGTCATTAAAGAATGCAGTAGATGGAATGGGTGTGTTTTTAATAATAATGATGAGTTTTGGGAGTAATATTTTAATGTTTGAACTCAGGTGCAGGAATATTATGCAAACATTCACCATAAAAAACAAGCGGAAAAATAAAGTGACATCAAAGAACTCATTTCATAACATTATTTATCTTCGTCCTTGAGTCGGGAAATCCTAAATAAAAAACGGTGCGCTAATTATTTGCAGCGAAAGTAATTCAACGAGATGATTCAAATAAAGACAAAAGGGTCAAGATGATAAGGACTCGATGCCATGGTCTTTTCTGGATACCATGATCGGTGAGACCCAACTAGATGCCGACCAATTCGAATTACCATAATGAAGGAACAAAAATAATTTCGGTATCGGTGATTACGGGCGAAGCCCTCGGTGCGGCCGCATGTCGAAGTTCTTCGGTCGCCGACCCCTGGCCCTGCAGTCCACACCGCACACGACAGATCTCCACCTCCCGTATGCATGTATGCTTCCCCACCCCCTGAGAACTCCAAATTAATTAAAAACATTTTCTCGCAAATGATACTCGAATGAGATAAAACTATGACGAGGGAAATCAGGGGATCCGCCCCTTCAGGCAGGCGGTGTCGGTTATCGCTAGTATTACACTTCTCTTCCAGAGGATAACGGGCGTGAGTGACCTGCTGGCTGACCCATGCATGATTTGAGCACCGAGCACGCGGCCATTTCACGGAAGATGAAGCTGATGCATTAAAATGGGCGAATACTCTGCGTAAAATCTTCCGTATCTCATCATCGACAGATAAATCAGTTATTTATTTGAAGAGGTTAGTTGAATTCCTTGCCGGAAAGAAAGAATTTTGTTTTTATGCGACCGGAGTTCTATTCTGGAACTATTTTCAGCAAATCATTAGTTTGGAAAATCAAATATAGAAAAAGTAATTATATGGAAAAATTGCACTATATGTAAATAAGATTCCAAACTAGAAGTTGTCTTGTTTTTCGTTTTGGTCGACTTCGATAGAAGCTGGAAAGTTTTAAAAAAATAACTCTCTTGATTCAATTTTATTACTTCGATATAGCTAAATTAGAAAAATAAAATGCTATGAAGAGAGATTTTTTCCGCTCCGGCACTTCTTTTATGAGCAATATAGCCCCCAGCATGTTTCCCGCAAGGTTGAGCCATTAAGGGCGGAATTTACATGGTGACGTTGATTTATGTACCCTGTTGCGACGTCCAGGAGTATATGGCGATATAACGGTCGACGCCACTGTTAGCAATTTATTCATAAAGTGTACGGGTTAAACTTTCGACTCTCGAAGTTTCTCAGCCCGTCCCATCCCGTTTCTACGTAAACAACCCCCCTCTTAAATATTCCTCCTCGATCAGCGACAAAAAGGAAAACAAAGAGAATGTGGTGCTCACCAAAAGTTTCTGAAAATTGGGAAAATTTAAGTAATGATATGTAAAATGTTGGTAGTAGAGTGATTCAGGGTAAAATGGACTTTAAAACTGTTGACGGGTACTATAATGTTTTTATTTTAGAAGGAAGTGAGTTAAATTCCTAATATTACTGATGGTTGGATATGGCGGGCTAAAACTGACTAAAAATTGGTACAACTAAATTTAGTTCAGTAGTTATATCAGAGATGAAGACGCTTGATGGGCGATTCGTGGAAAAAAATTTCCTCTGCTATTACTTCTATCTTATTATTTAAGAATATGCTGATCGTCTTCCTTGAAAAACTTTCTAAAAAGCCACCACACTTCTAGAAGAAATGAAGTAATCGAGGTTTCAAGTTTTGAGTGATCCCCTTCATTGCGGCCATCAGAACGTTTTGTCTCTATCTCTTTTGAAAGCGTTTGCGGTGTCACTTTGTGATAATGTTATATCTTCATAATGAAATGAAACACTAGATTAATTATCACATTTTAATTAAAAAAGCCGAATATGATTTCTGCTAGGAGTGTCATTATCAAGGAACTATGGTCAGCATATTCTAATTAAAGTGTGATAATTGACCAACTGTTTTATTTCAATATGTATTACTTGATAAGAAATGTATTTGAGCATTATTCTAGAGCTCACCATGGGACGGTCTTTTGCCAGAGATCAATACATCGTATTTTCCATTATCGACAACATACTAGCGTTAGGAACGTCGCCCCAGTATTGAGAAACTACGTTTTGGAAGAAAAGTTTTATTTTGGTTAAAAAACAAGATATATATGTAGGTCATTTGTGTCAGTAACGTCATTAACATAAACTTATTGCTACTCTCGATGCTAGGTTTTCCACTGCAATGCGATTTCAGCTGGCACAGCGTTTTCATTATATAGACGCCATTTTGAGCATTAAAATCGTTTATCCCTCTAACGGCAGACATTTGAACACTGTTCTCTACGATTTTCTTTTCGTTGTCTCTGGTATTCACGAAGAAATCCCGCGTAGTGAAATCTCACGCATGCTTTTATATCTATTCCCAGTGCAGAAAAAAAAAACATTTGGTGATATCTTGCAGACACTTCGTACCAATAATAGAATAATCATAGACTTCTGAAAAACTTCACTTTTACCATAAATGACGAATTGAAATTTTTAGATATATATTTGTGGTCGAGAGCCGAGTCCTTTAATCCTAATTTAGAGATAATTTTCTTGTATAGATACGGGTTACGAACACTGCCACCACCGTGCGTAAATGATATTTCCTACTTATAAACGTGACTTGGTTTTAATAAGGTGTTTGTAGGTCTCGATATCTCGTGCCGTCGACATCAACGGATCACAAATTGGAGGAACAGCGTCGAAGACATGTGCGGGGACAAAGTGACTCAAAGTTTCCCATATACATGTTTGTATTAATGGGATCTTTCGCATCAGGTGTCCGTGAACTTCGCTTTTATTGTGAGAGCGGAACTCGATGCGAAGAAGATAAGATCGACGCGGGCGGCGCGTGACTCCACTGCTCTCCCCGTAATCCATGGGAGGAACGGGTAAGGCAAGGGGTTTTTGAAAAAGGATCTCTGCTTTTCCGTGCTGCGGTTGAAAGGAATTTTGTGTGTTGGCGGGTGGGGAAGAGTCGTTGGAGGATTGGATATTCTCTCGTCCGTGTATATGTACTTTCTGTAAATATGTGGTGCGCTCTCTTCTATATATATATATATATATATATATACCTATATATATACATATGTAGCGTCATGAGTTGACTCAAGTGAGAAGATGATTGTCACACACAAAAGAACACAAAAAACATAGGAACAGAGACAAAAAGACTCACTATTTTAAATTTTCGGTGGCTGCTGAACCACCTTCCTCAGAAAGGAAGACGAAATATGTGTCTATATACAAATATTTAATTATATATGTATATATATTTATTATGTATTATATATATATAAATCTATAGGTGACGATGAATATAGAAAAGGACCCAAGTATTTTACGGGTAGTTTCTACCCTTGAAGAAGGCAGATGATCTGTCGAAACGTAAAATATTTGTGTCCTTTATTGTGTTCATCTTCACCTATAGACTTATTTTATATTGTGTGCGCTCATCAGCGTATTTCATTGAGTTGTGTGTGTGTTTACACACACACACACACATATATATATCAAACTCGGTTCACAAACGTGAGTGAATATTTGTCACGAAAACACACAGAAAACACAGGCCCAAAAATATAAATAAACTCACTAGTTTTTAAATTTTCGGCTGCTGAACCACCTTCATCGGAAAGGAGATTAGACGAAACTCAATATATATATATGGAGGAGAAGGAATATATCCTTCACCTAACCTCCCTTTCCCCTTCCACCTTTCCCTGTCGGGCGGATGGATGGATGAGTGGTGGAGGGAGGGTGGTGGAGTTGAGGAGATGGATAATTCATCCACGCATTGTGTCTTCCTTGGTGCGGTGGAAATGGCCTGGGAGAGGACGTGGGATCGGGGGGGGGTTGGAGTGGATGGGAGGAGAGAATGATGGAGGGGCGTCTCCGGTCCTCCTGGGTTTGCCTTGCGCCGCGGATCCCGGGGAGAGTCGAAGTCATCAATACGGACGCATTTATGGCTCCGCGTGTGGAGGAGGAGGAGGAAATGTAGACATATACATGTTTGATGGCCTTTGCGCGTCCGTTGTCCGCGAGAAAATGGGGTGGGATGAAGGTAGCAGCTCCGTATGTCGGCGGACGCTAAATATTAAAACGGCCGGGAAGTGGCGCCGCCTCCCTATCCAGGCGGCGGAAGAGGGGAAGCGGAGCTGGCACCGGAGGTCACGTTAGACCCCCGCCCTCCCCCCGTCACAAATGCGTTTTATTCCGTTCCATATGTACCTGCCCGTAGACGGTGGCGGAGCGGTGTAATGACTGCCTGTGCCTGCAGAATTCTCCAGGTCCGATCTCGAGAAAGTGACGTGCGGACGTGGGTAAAATGTGCTTTCGCCTTCTCAATGCACTTGTTCTATTGCGGAGAGAGTGCCTATCGTATCGCATTAGAAAAAAATAAGGAATCGAGTGGGGGCACAAGTGTTCCGCGATTGTCTATATCCTTTAAAATGTATTTGGGTCTCTATTTTTCACATTTATTTATCTAGTGATTGGCAGAATGTTTTTACTGCCGTCAAATCTACCTCTCCTTACGATGAATGTCTCTCCCACCCGAAATACCTTCTTTCAAGCACCATCGCATATTTATATCTGCATCATATTTTCGTATTAATTGCTTATTCCTAATATGCTTTCTCTGTGTGCGAATCACTTTTGCGGAGGAATTTCTTTGCGGAAAGCCTTAATTAGCATCAATAATAATATAGCACAAGACAATAAACCATAATTTCTACTTTTGCCTATAAATTATTGAAAAGATTATCGAAATATCGTTCAAAAGGAATGGAACGATTATGATGGTTGACAGGTCAACTAGGTTTATAAAAACCTCTATGGTGGCAGTAGAAAAGTTTCATCATCGATTTACCGAAACGGTATAACAAACGGAACTATTCACTGATAAGTGAATTTTATTATTTTCCGCACTCGAAAGAAAGGATTCAGATATATCGTTTCAACTGCAGCTACCCTTAGAAGACTGGTTTCATAACTTTTATTTGGGCTCCAAATGTCTTCAAAATTATAATGTACCCTCGTGCCCCTTAGACGTAATGATCGCTCCCCTCTCCCCCTTGCTCCCCTTAAACTTTAAGAAAAAGAAGCATGCTGCTTCACGAAGCATGCACTGGGGTTCTGCATCTTTTCTCTCTTTCTGTTGCCAATGAAACAAAACTGCACGTATTGCACTGCACATGCCTTGACATTTCCATTACTTCTACCTAATGAAGGGTTGATTGATAATTTAAAAATTATGATCTGTAGAAATATGGATAAAAATTATTGAAAGAAAAATAATAATAATTAAACTAACACTAACTAGAAACGTATTTATTAGAGACGCAAGAGAGAGAGAGAGAGAGAGCACGTTGCACTGTAAAAACACTGAAAGTGTGCCCTTAGAATACATGATAATGCCCAGACTACCATATCATCATATATGCTGACTGCAAAAATTGGAATGTTTTGTACCCCATGGAATGCCCTCTAGCACCCCCAGGGGGTCCGTGTAGCCTTTCACATTTAACCCTCATTTGAAGCCCTAAAATCTTCCTTTAAAAAGTTATAGCATCCTAGTACTCATTTACTTTTTAATGTCTCATAAGATATCTTTATTTCAACCACCTTTACTATTTCACACCATCTACATGTATGCATTTTAACGACACATATACAGTATGATCACGGTGAAATTAAAAATAATTTTGTGTAATAATGTTTACCATATATTAAAACATTGTTTTTAGAGGTGTAATAGTTGGAAGTATAAACATCTGATGGACATCATTAAGCACTATGGATTGTCATTGGCTCTCATTGTTCTAATTCTTATGAATCAATTAATCTCTTTTTATGTTTCTATGACGGTAATGAGTGATCAGGACATTGGTAAGTTCTTTGACGACACATTACATATTTCATTCAATATTAACCTGTCGATTACTCAAATTTCTTGGGAGAAATTCAATGCAATAATAAAAATTGTAAGGAAATGGTAAGAAGAGGCAATGGACGGTGAAATTTTAGGAAATAAAAGTGGGAAAAAGATAGGTACTATTTTACATCCATTGATTACAAGCAGAATATCAATTCAGGAAGAGAAGGAATGTTATGAAAGGTTTATTTTAGTAGTCGCAAAAATCTGTATTATCTTTTTTTGCTTCGATTTTTTGTGTCTTTGACTTTATCCCAAACTCTACCATGGCTGAGTGAAGTCTTCTCGGGATCTCCACTGGGTCAGATCGTATGTGGCCGACGTTTCGAAGGCGTACTCTGCCATCGTCTTCAGGGGCGTTGATGCACGGGTCAAGTTTTTCCGTCCTTATATATGCTCGCCGTAGAGCCTGTCACTCAGATAATACGCCGGGAAAGCACCAAATCATTCATCTACCATGGCTAATATTTTCGGTTCCATGTCGCCTAAATTTCCTCTCCATATTTTCCTCAATCCTTATCCCCACCCACTTAAGAGTCATAATCTACTCTTTTTTTCAATTTAAGGTCAGAATATTCTCAAAGGTCAAGTCTGTGACATCCATATTTACGTTTCATCTATCTTTCCTCGAAGGCCCAGTCGAGTATTCCCTAAGAAAAGTATTTGGTAATAATATTTAAGCGTTCCGGATTATTGAATAGAGTGCCATAACATAAAATGTTTAACGAGCGAGGAAGAAGGTAGTCATAGAAGCATTGAAAATTTATAGGTAATAAGAATTGGATGTATTATTGAAAATTTGCTCTGAAATTTATTTTCTCTTTTGATTTTTATTTATTTACTTTAAAAACCCAATGTAAAAGGCCTTGTTGCTGTTTTTGGTGTTATTTTAAATAAATGAATAAAAAAAATTGTCTGGTTGCAAATAAACTTCTTCATGAGTTACACGACTTTTCAAGTATGAAACCTTTTTTACTTTTATCCGAGACGCTCGGGGGATCGCATCTCTTGATTTGACCAGCCAGTGAATATCATCGTCTGACTTTAAAGTTCTTTGATCTTAGACTTTTAAAAGACTAATTAGTCTTTTGAGATTAATCAAGGGCATGAATTTCTTTTCGAGTGAAAGGTTCAGTTTTTGGAGAAAAATGAGGCACATGAATCAATATAACAGGCTCTAAGAAAATAATGATTACCACTCACCTTACTTGAAAAAACTTACGTAGGTAATTATCTTTCAGACGAAGGAGACGGGCGCTTTCCTTCCGACAAGCATGGCCGAGTAAGGAGGATCTCAAATCTTTTTCCGAGGAAGAAACCTTCACGAGTACCTCAGAAGGATTCGGTGAGTCGCCTTTGAGATATTCTTATTGATCGTGTCCTCATTTTTAAGAAAGGATCGCTAAGTTTTAACGAACGATTTGATTTTCTTGAGTTTCTTATAATTGATAAACGAGGAAAAACATGTCACTGTTCAAACTTAGATGCATTAGAACATACTTGTTGATATTGGGCATTTATTTCCATTTTGGAAAAGACTCAGGCTATTATCTGAGTCGTTTTCTATTTTAGTAATTTAAAGTTATTATGATATCAAATTTTAAAAAGGATTTCCTCCAAGTTGGGCAATCTATCTCGGTAGATGGACAAGGAACTTCAACTTCATCACCTTCGCGAAAATTTTGGAGGACTCTGAAATTTGAACATAATCCATACTTCTGATATGCTGCAAAATGAAATATTAAATACCCTGCAAGCCGCTGCAAAGGGGGCTTGTGGCAGGAGGGTGAGTAAGCCATCACCAGGAATGCATTTCCACATGCACATATATTAGATATAATACACATTCAGAGAAACCATAATCATGCAAATATTTCAATGACTAAAGAAAATACATGGGGGAACAAAATCAATTAATATTTAATTTTTAAAACAACATGAAATATATATATAGTATATATATATGTACACGAGTTACCCTAACTATTACAAATGCTATTCCATGTTTTTTCCTGGAAATGTAGCCAGAGCGTGATGAATAGTTTTTAATGAAATAACTGGATTTGAGGCTTTGTTATAGGCATTCCTGTACTTGCACATATTACTCATGCATAACCATGTGACGCTCGGATTTTTAAGAATAAATAGATTGTTTAATACCACAGTTAGTGTAACAGTAGACCAAAATAAGCGCACAAGCCTAATGGTTTAGAAATCATTTTGTGTGAAAAGGAATATTTGAGGCGAGTTAATCACTAATCTAAAGAAACCTATTTGGATTCAACATCCACGACATACCCTGTAAGACGCCACCGCCTAGGCGTGTGGCAGGGGGGGGGGGGGGTGTGAGTCAACATCAGGCATGCATTCATTCTTTCACACTTGGGTGCGTAATTATTTACTACGTAACAAATAGTTTTTTGAAAAAACATTTCGGGGCCCAATAATGTGTTATTTATTAGGAAAAATCGTATTGACTGTTGGTTAACTTGGAACGAGCACGCTGTCGTAATGTTTATTACGGAAACAGTAACTTTATGGCCAAAACTTTTATTAGGGAACAATGTTAGATGTGGGAAAATTTAAACCGCTGCATATACAAAATATGGAATTTCGGGGATCCCAGCGGGGACAGGTGGGCTTCAGGCTTCCGGCTCAGATCATGCAGGTGAATGATGGCCCCCCACCCGTCCGCCTGCCTCTCGATAGCACAGGAAATCAAGTCGTCGGACACCCTGTAATTTCCGCCCTCCCCCCGGTATGGGTGATGGGGAGGGGGGAGGGTCGTGTCGTCTAGTGGCGAAATGGAACACCGCATATCTTGTCTAGCCCAGAAACGTCGGGTGCATTTCGGGGAAATTCAATACGGCGGCACGAAGGGGGGAGGAAGGGGTGGGGTTATTTTATCCCTTTCGGGGTAATTCCACCACGACCGTGGGGTCTCCTCTAACTCCCCGCTTCGAGTCGCGACACGGAGACGGAACGGACGGGCAGAGTGGGGGACGCCCCTCGAGGGACATTTCATTAAAAAATGGAGTCGTGAATAAATGCATATTAGTTGAAGCAAAGAGGGAGGGAGGTTGGTGGGTGGGTTAGACCGACGGGAAACCCGTGGTACTGCCGTGGGGGCCCGGCCCTCGACCTTTCACCCTCCTTCCCCACCGGAGTGTGACGAGGAGCCAATGGCGAATGAGCGACCAGACACAGGAAGCGGGAGGTGGGGTTGGGAGAGGCGGAGGAGGGTGGGGGGGGGGGTGCTGGTGTTGGTGGCCATTATATGCTCACGTAACAATGACCCAATGGGTGCAACCCGAGTTGCTTAATTATACTTAGGGCGACCAATTCACGGCCCCGAATGCAAGTGGGATGAGAGGGTGGGAAGCGGTGGCGTCAGGGGAGGGAGAAAAAAATTTGAAGAACGCCAGGCACGGCGCGTGGTGTAAACATCCGTTCGGTGCACGGGGAGAAGAGGGGGGTGGGGAGAGGGAAGCGCTGATGATGGGCGGTATGAAGGGCGCTTGTTTTGCGCGGTGGTGTGGGGGGGGGGGGGGGGGAGAGGAAAATTGAAAGCCGTCGGCCGCATTGGAAGAGGGTGTGTGTGCGGGGGAGGGTGTGGGTATCATCCCGCCAGTGTTTCCGCCGACCCTCCGAAGATGGCAGGCCAGGTGTCCACCCCCATCTTTTCCGCGGCGAAAATGAAACCGGAGGTTCGGTGAACGGGGTGAGGTGGCGGGAGAGGAATTATTTATGGGTTTTTGTTTGCTCATTTTTTCTAATCCCCTCGCTCGCACCACCTACACCAACCCCTCCCCGCCCCACTTCTCTATCTCCGTCTCGCCCCCTCCTCTCCCCCTCAGCGCA
>WURS02048701.1:0-11039 GCA_011762765.2 Rhinocypha anisoptera | reverse complement strand
CCCCCACCCAATATGCACCCTAGAAAGCTATGGGCCACACTTCATTTCTGAAGATGGTGTAGTACACCGAAACTCGAGTCAAATAAATATATTTTATTCGTGGGTAGTTGCTTCCCTTTTTTCAAAATGGTCGACATTTTCATTTTCAATGAGATTTATTACAATTTTGTCAAAAGATCATGGAAGAAGTTTCTTTTTTGGACACCAAGGTAAAACAGTGCCAATATATGTAGGAAATTAAAGATATATAAGAAATTATAATAACTTCTAACAAATGTGTGTGTACTTAGGGTCACATTGGTCAAACTCACATATTGTTCCAGTTCTACTGTTCTTAAATTTCAGTTTTGATGCATGATAACAAAGGTTGTTTAATTTCTACAATAATGTCACCGGAAAAACATACATGAAGCCATACCTGACTACAAGTCTTTGATTATGTCGTATCAACATAAATGTAAAAGTCATATTAACTCTTTGGTGCATCCAAATTTTCTGAAATATACTTTAATTTTCACATACCGGTAAACAGATGTGATGATTCCAGAGAAACCTTTTCGAGACAAATGGGCCCAGAGGTAATGTTGTGGACCTGAGCCTCAAGGTAAACTTCATCAGACTGAAAATAATCAACAAGGACCGGGTTTTAGCACTGCTAATCATTTAGCTAACAGTACCAATAATCACTACTTATGTACCAAGTAATTGCCAAGAAATAAACTTCATTTTGGTTGGAATGAATTCACCAACCTGATGGCAAAAGGTCATGATCATTCTGCTTCCATTCTCAAATTATATATTCAAGAAAAATAATATTAAACCAGCCTTTACTAACAGTGATGTCTAAAAAATAATGGACTCACTCTTTTCAAGAGTTAGGATTTTCAGGTCCACAATAAAATTAAAAATTTTCTACTGGCAGTAGCAAATCTAACTATGTACATATATTGCTAACCCATACGAAACATAAATACTTTAACTGACCAAATTATCTACTAAAACACTGATTATAACTGCCTAATATAACATTAAATCTCAAATTTAAGGATACAAGTAAATATAACTATATTTTCTCAAAGTAAATAACCAAAATGTGGTGTGAATGGATCTATACATTTATGAACCTAAAATTGGCATGTTTTTATGGATTGTAAGCTTTTATAAACTAAACCCTTTGAGAGAATAATTTTTCACTATTTCATAATACAGAAGATGTTTCTCTTTCATTTAAAGCATATAAATATTATAGGCATCTTCAGTTGACAGTAATTCTAATTGTCAAAATAAATGTTTTATGGGCAATGAACACTCTGGGGTGGCACTGCCAGAAGAGTTATAAGGTGCAGTATTTAAAAAATATAGTATAAAGTATATGAATCTTAGGAATGTTTATATAGCCCCTATCATTAAGTCACATTGATGAGCAGCTGATATTAGCGTTACAGAAATTAGTGATAAAATAACATTGGAAATAAATTAAACATATTTTGAAAATTTTTTTCATTACTTCTATTTACTATATTTTAGAGAGAAACTAAAATGAGACTGTAATTTAAACAATAACTACTATTTGGCTGAGATGTTATATATGTCCTTCTCATTTGAAACTCATTTCATTTTGTCATAAAAATTTAAAAACAATATCTATAGAGGTTTTGCAAAAAAATAAAATTATATTTCATTGGACAAATCTAGAATTCTGTGCCTACTCTGCATAACATATCATACTCGCTAAGGAAATGCAAGATAATTACTTACATGTAAAATTATGAATATTGTTCTCCATCTGACAGTACTATAATCAAATATGAGGCAAAGTATAATGCCTAATGCTTTTTATTGTTTGAGCAACTTCTGGCAATGACACAATTTTGCTTCAATCTGAGTCTGTATTTCAAAACGTGAATATCAAAGGGGTACAAGTGCCCATTTAGCATCTATTTAATATGATATAAATAGGATTAAAACTGTATTTTTTGTGGCTTTAAACAGAAAAATATTAAAATTAATATTTCAGTTACAAGCTGTTAAAATAGCCTGTCATAAGCAATACTGGCTGTATCATGAATTGGTATTAGCATATATTAAACATTAATAAAAGCATTAAAAAGGGACTAGCAAGAGGTTGTTTGCAGAATAACATGCCCAAGGCTATGAAATATGAGCTGAGATAAAGTTTATTGGATAAGAAAAGGGAAGCAACAAAATGATTTTTGGGAAAAAATTGCAATAGAGGGTTATTACAGGGATAGCTAGAAAAAATGCTAAACTCTGGCAACTACTATAAAATTTTTAACTAAAAACTATGGACACTATGGATACATTAATATATGATCAAAAGAGTACCAATATAGGTGACTTACCAACCGATCTCTTTACAAAACTAACACTATATTTTAATTCAAGCACCTTGTTTGGGCTTAAAACATGAGTATTTTGATAAACCATATAATAAAATGATAAAATATGTCATAAGTCCTTGGATATAGGGTTGGAATCAACCTAAAACACAATAAAAAACATATTGTGGTACATATTACAAATAAATGAAGTACAATACACAACATAATTTTTTAAATCTCAAATTTCCCAATATTGATAAAGCTAAATATAAAATGAAATCAATATTTATTTCACCATAAAAACTACAAAGCAGATACAATTTGGTTGGATACATTTGTTGTTCTGGATCTTGAAGATAAACTTCCTTATGTACTATAAAATATAAAAATATTAGTTACACAAAATGACTATTATTATCATAAATTTTACATATTAAATCTCTTGGGAATGATAAAAACATATCATAGTATCTGATTTGTCACATTGAGAATACCATCAGTTGTGTAATGTACAGTTTGAAAATATGGTGATGAAGAGTTAAGAGGATATATACCTTTGAATTGTACATCAGATGTGTTGCAAAGACTTAAAAACCATTACAAGTACAAATTAAAAAAGTAAATAAAACAATGAAAAGGCAATTTATTCTTAAAATCTACAATCAATCAAGTGCAGGTCAATTTCTACAAAAACTTCAATTGCTACTCACTGATGACTCAACAATTATTTAACTATAATTCAGGGTCAGGAACAATGATATTAGACATTTCATTTCCTTAAGACACATAGGAAATCATAAAATCCTGCACTGCATCATCACATCAAATAATAGTGACCAAATTTAAGATACTACCGAACAGGAAGGTATAAGGATTCATTTCCTCTTGTAATATGCAGAACCACAACACAGAAAAAGACAACACACTAACAAATTAAGAATCTCTCTTTAACCCAGTTTTTCCTCAGCTTTCTGATGGCTGGTGACCTAATTCTCAAGTAACATGCCCTTTCAACCTGAGTGGAGTGTTATTTAGATGAGATAGAGTTCATGAAGCCATTTACAGATACCAAACAATGTTTAATTATTTGGCATAAAAAGCTGCCACTAAAAGTTATGTATTTACTCATAATATGATATTAAGACCACTTATCCAATTATGTCATCTATCAAATGAAAATCTAACAGTGGTCTCAGCAGTCATCTTTCTCAACATAAATTGGTGAGATGAATCAATCTCATGGCTGACTCACCAGCATGAAGAATCTTAGTAAAAATATGAAGAAAGATTTAGTTAACAAAGTGAACTATTAAAGGGTTTTAAATAAAAGGTAAATTATTTCTCATCTGTTATAATTTACCAATCTACACAAAAGCTAGTGAAAACTTCAGGTACCAGTTAAAAACCACAAAGGTATGATTTTAATGGTTTCAAACTTCACTTTGTGGAAGTTGAAAATACCCATAATAGAGACAGAACAATGTATATTTCCACAATTTTAATATGTGGACTACACATTTCACCATTATATGGCATTTTCAGGTGTATGCAACTGATGGTGCTATATCACAGTAAAAAGACATAGTACCCATATTAAAATCTGTGGAAAAGTATGTTGCTATTTCTCTATTATTGAAAACCACACACAACTTTATTCATTAGATATTATGCATGCTAGTAAAAATGGATGGGGTTAGTGTTAATTTTTACTCTCGCAAAATTTATTAAGAATCTAAGTAGCCCATGTTTGCCACAATGGATAGAGAGGTAGTAATTCCATTATCTTCCAAAAAATATTTTCCATTTTCCAACATTTTCTATTTTTAAATAGGATATTTTATTTTTCTCCACACACCACAATTATTTTTGACAGGGTTATTCAAGTTAATACAATTTCAGCACTCTAACCCAAGGACTTAGGCCAATAATATATATCTCATATTTTAAAAACAGGCATGAAAAACTCAGTAGGAAATGAGTGCTTATAATGCAATGAGAAAAACCCATACAAGTGATTATGGTTTTTATGTAAATTCAAAAAAAGTTAGAAGGTATGAACAACTCCATGAATTTCAATAATATTTCATTAAAGGTGCCTAAAGACATGGGAGAATACTTCATTTACAATTAAATTTCTTCTAATTGTGATGTTTATTGCTCAAATACCAGTAAAAGTCATACAAAATTGTACTTATCTAGCTAAATCAACAATGACATACTAAGAGATCAATTTCATGAGGTTTATGTTAACTATATAGCAATCACATAGAGAATATTCTCTGAGACAGTTAATGTGAATAAAATTTTTTTATTTATACATTTCACCAGTCTGCACCATACATTATAATAAATTTTAAATAACAACACATTAAAAACAGAAACAAAATGTTGAAATTCAACAGGAAAAGGCATAGGGAGCAGTTAATCTCTACTGGAACAGATTGTCACCATCCCTAAAATATTTAGTAAAATATATTTCAAAATACATAAAATGACATTTTATTATAAAAAATAGTCTAACCCTTGTTAGAGTAAATGCATTTCTGCAAAAAACTTGAATGCAGAGAAGTAATCCGGGCAAGTACATGCACATCCAATAGACTTTTAATTTAAAGACACTATCAATGTAACTTAATAGGAAATATTTTTTTTTAATAACTTGAGATATGTAATTGTAAACCAGTATAAAATTCTTGGAAGTACAAAAAACATGAGGAATGTATTGCATCCATTGAAATTTAAATTTGTTATTATGTAGCAATTTCAACTCTTAAACATTAACTTTAGGTAGAAACTTTTACATTAGTTGGTTAGATTCTTTGGGAATATGAGGAGAGGTGGGAAAAAAAGGAAGAGTTGGGCATGTGTTTTAGGTCAAGGTGGTAAAGGATGGAGGGCTGAGGAGGGAGAAAACAGTTTACATGGTAAGGCATGATAGGAGGTTGTCTCTATTTTCATGAAGGCAAGAAAGGGTTGCAGTAGAGGGAAGTGCTTTTCTAACATTACTGAAGGAAAATAACTCTATAAAAGGATGAAAAATGAAAAAAGTCAGAGGGCATAGGAAGGCAGATAACAGTAAGCAAAATATCTATGTAAGGAAAAGTAGAGCAACTTTCTGGAGGAGATACAACTTCTTTAAGTGGGTCCTCACCAATTTATAAGAGGTGAGAAACCAACTCAAGTAACACAGTCTGAAATGTAAATTCAGGACAAGAACAGGGAATTAATAAACAGAGAACATAAGCTGGTGAGTTAGCCTGAGGGTAGCATGTTCACCAGTTAACCGAAAGGTCACGGGTTCCAGTCCTGGCTAATAACATGGGTGTTGATTTTCGAATATGGTTTGTCTATTTTTGAAGAAGTGCTAAATAGCCATTGACACACCCTATAAATAAAAATATGTACTATTACCAAGAGCAAGATAAAGTTAAGGCAAAGAACAAATATTTGGAAAAACTATACAATGGAATATGAGGAAATTAAAAAGTAACTAAAGAGGAATACTATATATTCAAAGACAATAATTTGAAAATGTTGATATAAGACTTCAATGAAGCATGTAACAAGGTCACCAAAATCACTTCTGAAATTATCATAGATTCAAAAGACAAGATACAAATAAAACTTTAAAAAAATATAATTTAAAAAATGTGCACTACTGGTAAAAAACAACAATGAACTCAAATTTAAGTTTTCCAGATTAGGACAGTAATGTTTAATTTCACCCATGGAAACAAGAAATGAATAACACCAATGCAAGAAACTTTCATCAATAACCATTTAAATGCTTCTATTCTACAAAGTTGGAATAGAAAAAGAACAACAAGAGATGACCTAAAAGACAGTACCAGAATCACAAGGCCTTTCAGAAATTAAAGGGAGCAGCTCTCCATGAAGAAATATACTGACTAATAGTAATAAACTGACATATTTGGGTAGAGAGGTTTTGAACAACAATGTATTCAATCAGAAAAGCAGAACAGCAAAAAGATTTGAGACGAAAAAGGCCACACTCACTAAGCAATACTCATTTGGCGCACACAGGATCAGCATATTGTTACTGATATTTTGAAAGATACCTAAATCAAGACTGCTCTCAAGAGTTTTTCATAGGGAAGGATTGACTACCACTTTTCTCAAGTCTTGTCATCATCATTATTCAAATGAATAATGATGATATTTCATAGTAGTTGGTAATTCATACCAGGTAAAGATATAGTTATGCCAATATATATATATATATAAGCCACTTCAGTAATAGCAGAGAATAATGAACATTTATTAAACTATTACCAAAATTACTATATTTTTCCATATCTCATGCTTTGTGCATCAATTGTAAGTAATGACTGTGAATAAGATGCCAATACATGAATTTAAGTGAGAGTTGCCAAAAACAGAAGATATATTTATATTTTTTCCATACATGCTATTGTACAAAAGTGTTTATAGATGAAAAGTGACTTGAAAGATTTGCATTACTAATTCTTTATTGGTAAAAATGAAAATTGAATAAGATATTCTTTTGATTTTTTTCTATTTTGAATTCCAATGCACAAATAATTAAATACAAACTGTTGAGGTACGTTTGAAGTAGCAAGTCTTTAAAATATCTAAGTATGGACTTGAAAAACTTAAATGAAATACATTTAAAATGGGGAATTTTTTACAACCAACTATAATAATTCATAAAATAAATGTAAATTAGAATTCTAAATAAAATTCAGATTCAAAATAGAATTAAGATAAAACTGAAGAAAAGACTTCAACAAAATCTAATAAAATGACAAAGAGTTGAAACAATATACTATTTGTGCTTAAGGGGTGTAAATTATTGAAATTAACAGGAATAGTTTGGAATTATTCTCACCAATTAACATAAATATATACTGTCCCTTACATTTCTGTAAATGCTCATGATAACAAGTCAAAGGGATAGTCAAAGTCAAAGAGACCACAACTATTACTAGATGTACTAGGGTGGTCAAAGAAGTTCTAGGCCTACAAATCAAAAAATGAATTCTGTGATTCCAAAATTGTTTATTTTTTAACATTATCTCCCTTAACCCTTTTGTGCCGGAGCCCTAAACTGATATACAGTCTTTGTAAAAATGAATTTTTGGTTTGCTGCTGCTTTCAACATCATATTGTGCAATTTTACAATTTTTTCAGATGTTGATGCACTTTTTGGGCATCCTTCTGGTGAATCACCTTCCAAGGATGGAACTCAGCATCCCATTTATTTTATCATTAAAAATGAAGAAAAAAATGTCCCAAAATTTTAAAAATAATATCCATGGGTACCAACATATTAAAAAAATCTTCTTTTTGAATTATACTGACCTTTATCCATTTGAAGTATTCCTAATTTAAAAAGTTCTATAACAAACAATTCAATAAAATAACTTGTGATGCCAATTGAACACTAAAGACAGATGTAAAACTTAAAAAAATGTACTAATAGCACAACCATCTTGGGCGAAGAATGAGAAGTTTTATGGCCACCCTTGTACCTATGGGTGTAGAGAATGAAGGTGTAAAGGGAGATTACAAGAGATTTTCTGAATGAATATTACCATTGTAAAAGAAATTACAATGAGAAAAAAATGAGATGATAATGAGAATGTGAACCATTTGGTGGTCCTCAAGTCAACAATATGTATTGTTTTTAAATTTGTTAGTGTACAATATTTGCCTTGAAAGACTGATTTAAGAATAAATAAAACACTGGAAATGGAATTCTATGAAGTAAGCTGTTTTCAAATGAGATGCAGTGTGTTAGTTAAGGAAAAAAGATAATGAAAGTTTCTGAATGTATATCTAGTAATGGCACACCTCTAGAGGAAGTGGCTACACAAGTATACCACTGCTAATGACATTTACTACACAACCCCTTCACATTTAGTACCACCAGGAGTAACACAAATGCCATTACAGTTATTTCAAAAACATACATTTATTACAATTAACCTTACATAAAAGTGATAAAATTAAAAAATAACATTTACCAGCATAAGTTAACATCCAAAGCCTGCAAATATAGAAATTATGGCTATGTAATCATATTTGAACATATATGTATGAATTTTATATAACTTGTCAATATGAAAATTTTCATATAAAAATGATAAAATTTCAATCATAGAGTATTCTGAAATTAGAATTTCAGTCTTAAATGATACTCAGAAACATTAAAGTTTGGAAAACTAAATTAATAAAAAACAATGTGGTTTCGCAATTCAATGATGGTAAACCCTATCTAAGATATGCAAATATATTGTTAGATATATGTATTTAATTTAATAGAATTAATTAATGATAAAATGATAAACTATTTTTTTAATCCTCAGGAGTTATTTATTTGTTTACAACCCAGGTTCCAATGTAAAAGTATCATCGTCATTGAAGAACAACAGGAAAATCTGGGTGTATATCTAAACAAAATGTTGGTAAGAGAGTATTCTGGAGGGGAGGGTTGAGGTGCTGATCAAAAATGTGAGAAAGGTTGAAATGTACAACTTGCAGTTACAATGTAATCAAATCGAGAGTAATTGAACTATTGACCTATGAAAGAGTGGAAGGTTGAGGAGGGGGGAATGGAATGTGTACAAAAATGTTTTGCAAATTGGTAGTTACATTACACCCATTTCAAAATCTCTAATATGAACCAAGGCATCAAGTCTTCATTTCAACAATGTGATAATACCATTGTCTTGATATATGACCAACAAAACCGATATAAAAACATCTTTTAAAACAGATATTCACTCCACAAATTACATAATTTGATCATCCATTTCCAAAAAATAGTATATTAAATAAATCATGTTAAAAGATGATAATGATAATTATCATGAACCCACCACCCTTGGCAGGGCTTGAAAAAAGTACATCTGCTTGTTTATTTTAGGTAAGAGTTTGTGATTCATATTTTTTTAAAAATCATGATATTTCATGTGTATATGGTTTTTACCTTAAAGGAGGCAGGTGAAATAAATATTTGCCCGAATGTAACCACAAAAATTTTTTCAAGCCCTAACCATAGGCATAACATAAATAACTACTTCTCCATTCACCTTTTGACAAATATATAGATTGTGTGAGTGACATCCAAAGTGACTATACTAAAGTTTACTTTAATGCTAAAAGTAGTGGCCAGAGACAAAAGTAACCTTCATAACATTTTCCCTCAATCATGCAATTTTCATTGAACTTGTAATGTCACACCCTGTTCCACATTAGATTTTTAACTAAGCAAATAAATATAAGTGAATTACATGGCATATGGCTCTGCAAACCAACCCACTTCATCAAGACTTCACATACACACACACACACAGGGAACTTGGGCAAACTTACAATGAAGTCCTGCCATGCAGCATGCACGCCAGCATCAATGTTCATGCAGTGAAGAAGAAAGTGGGGGCCAGGGAGAAGGGAGAGGAGAAAGAGAGAGAGAGAGAGAAAGAGAAACAAAGGAGTGAGATATAAAATTTAGCAATTCAACACCGACTGAATGCTCAAACACCAGCATCAACTGGAAAGTCAGACAAGATTATTCCATGTTAATTTCCTCCCACCAGCTTAGTCTACATTTATTTCTTTACAGCAACTTCCCAAGAATTAACAAAAACCAAACAAAATCCAGTATGCTAATAGCTGTCCGCATAAAATCCATCCATGCTAACCTTGACATTTACAAAAATTCTTACAACTTACTTGTGCACTGTCAATGGTAATCCATTGGATTTTTTTGACGATGTATACATTTTGAAAATTGATTTATAAGAAAGCATTGCAAATGATTTGGAATATCAAATATTGCACCAAAATAAATCAAATTGAAATCCATAAGAGTATAATTATTAAATATATTATAATTGATTGCCGTACAAAGATTTTAACACTTTTGAATGACACAAACATATTTATATCCAACCCTATTGATAAAAAGGAAAAAATTAAGCTGCTTAGTATTACTGGCATGTCTATCACTTAATTCCACAACTAGACGTATGAAAATACAAACAATATATAGAAATTGGTTATAATTGTCAGGATTAGTGCAAAAATTAAGTGCGTGACTTGCTAAAAACATGTATTCCACTGGTAGACAACAGTGGCCACATGAAAACTTTAATGTATTGTATTCAGGTAAATTTACCTTCAAAACTTTTATAATCCTTTGCTCACTCTTACCTTTGAGAATGGTACCACTTTACTAGAAACAACTGGTAGCACTAGCAGGAGAGTTGGAACAACTGCCTATGCAAAAACAACTTAATGTAATTTTTACTGGTGGCCATCCTGAGAGGCAAGATATCAACTTATGTTCAAATTGTAAAATATAGTCCAGCTTGAACATAGAAGAAAAGTTGACACTCCCATAAATGACATATTAATTACTGAGTAATCCAACAGTTTATAGCTCAAACTTATAACTCAAATTACTCCTTATTGTGTGCAACAGTGAAACAGACTGAGAATCTCTCTCTCCTTATATAAATAAGAATATCCAAATACAAATAAGAATATCCACAAATATACTAGTCTTCAACCCTAAGTTTGGTCTGATAAATAAGGGCAGAACTCAGCCAGTACTAAGTCCAGCAACGTGAAAATTCACACATCACAGGAGAGGAGACGATTTCTTTCTCTTTACCATTTGTGGTTTTCCTGGAAGATCTGGTACCCAGA
>WURS02048680.1:0-11040 GCA_011762765.2 Rhinocypha anisoptera | reverse complement strand
AGAGAGAGAGAGAGAGAGAGAGAGTGAGAGAGAGAGAGAGAGAGAGAGAGAGAGAGAGAAAGAGAGAGAGAGTCAGAGAGAGAGAGAGAGAGAGTGAAAGAGAGAGAGAAAGAGAGAGTCAGAGAGAGAGAGAGATAAAGAGAGGGAGAGTGAAAGAGAGAGAGAGAGAAAGAGAGAGAGAGAGAGAGAGAGGACAAGTGAGAGTAAAATTTTTCCATTTTCTCTCTCTCTCTCTCTGTCTGTCACTAGATCTCGTATCAACCAATTCAATCTCGATAAGTAGATCAATCCATCTATAAAATAAACTTCTACACTTTTTCTTCTACTCTCTAACTTTGCTCTCTCACTCTCTCACTTTTACTCTTTCTCTCTAACTCTTACTCTCTCCCTCCTTCTCTCTCTCTCTCTCTTTCTCTCTTCCGGTGCTATTTTGGAAATTTACTACACATATTGGTCTGAAGTAGCGTGATATCATCGGTTAAACTTTTTCTCTTTATTTCTACTTTCTCTCTTACTCTCTCTCTCTCTCTCTCTCTCTCTCTATTTTCTCCGAATAAATCAAGCTGATTATGTGATAGTACATATAAAGACATGAAAATTTTTTCTCTCCCTCTCTTTTTACGCTCCCTCTCTCTCTCTCTCTCTCTCTCTCTGTGTCTCTCTCGGTGTCTCTGTCTCTCTCTGTCTCTCTCTGTCTCTCTCTGTCTCTCTCTGTCTCTCTCTCTCTCTCTCTCTCTCTGTCAGCATGGTACCCAAACCGGACCCACCCCAACACACAGTGGAAAAGTTGTCATCTTGAAACGCACCAGATGAAATAGACAACACTAGTAAATTGACAAAAAAATAAGGCAGAAGAGATAAAGAGAAAGAGAGAGAGAGAGAGAGAGAGAGAGAGAAAGAGAAAGAGAGAGAGGGAGAGAAAGAGAAAGAGAAAAAGAAAGAGAGAGTACGAGAGTATATTTTAAAATATTTTTCACTATCTTTCTTTTCTATCTCTTTTTCTTTCTCTTATTCTCACATTTTTTCTCGATTCTTCATCAAAATTCTTTGTACATTGTATTAAAAAAAGAAGAAACAACAAAAATTTACTCAAACAAATAGATTCCACGTGGCTAAAATATTTTATATAAAAAATACTTTATTTAATTTCCTGACTATTAAAGTTTAAAGTGGTAAAGAGAGAGAGAGAGAGTAAGAGATAATAATAATAATAATAATAATAGCACAAATGTTTTGGAGTCGTTAGTTGAAAATCTAGTTTTCTTACTTGAATTTTGAAAAATATTATTTTTGTTAACTTGCTCTTACTTAAACACTTTTTCTCACTTTCTCTTTTCTTCATTTTTATTCTATTTTTCTTTTTCTCTTTCTCTCTCTACTCATTCACTCCAAAAAATTTTTTCTGGGGGTCTAATATGGTCACCAAATTGGTTTCACCAAGTTGATACCATTTTCTATGATCAGTGTATTTTGATATAGAAATAACTAGACTGTTAGTGTGCTTTTTTATTAAAAAAACACTTTAAATAGAATAAGAAAAATAATAATCAAAATAAAAAACGCTTTAAGCTATAAACTGTAAAAAATTGATATTGCGATAAGCAATTTGGAAAAATTCTATTATTCGATTCAAAATTAAATAACAAAAAAATTTCAAAATATAAATTAAAATATACATTTTTGTGTCCAAAATTAAATTATATATTTTAAAAGTTAATTAACGGTTATTTTTTTATGTAAAAAGCTATTTTTAGTTGCTTTGAAATTGATGTTTTTGGCATAGATTTTCTCAAATAACGTGACTCAAAAAAAATGTTATTTTGATAATTTTTTTTGTAATTTAAAAAGCACTGTTTAATGAAAGAAAAATAAAAAAAATTTAACCTATTTTGACAAGTCATGTGATTGAATGATTCATAGATTTAAACAATGAATTGCAGTGAAGCTTACTTTCAAGGGTATACTTTGTATTGACTTTCTCTATATATTTCGAAAATAGAAAAAAACAAACCTTTTTAACCTATACTCACACTTTAATTAACGCATTTCAAAATAATAACAATATATATAAACACTACAAGAATTCAATACAAAAAGAAATATTAAATGAAATTTCTCAGAAAGACAAACAGTAATAGAGTAAATAAAAAACAGAGAGAGAGAAAGAGAGAGAGAGAGAGAGAGAGAGAGAGAATATTTTCTTTTCATCTTTATTGTCGTCATCATCATTTTTGTTTCATTTTCATTATTTTCATCTCCAATTCTCACCCTCTCTCTCTCTCTTTCATTTTCTCTCTTTTCACTCTCTCTCTCTCTCTCTCTCTCGTTTACTCACTCTCTCTCTCTCGTTTACTCACTCTCTCTCTCTCTCGTTTACTCTCTCTCTCTCTCGTTTACTCTCTCTCTTTTACTCTCTCTCTCGTTTACTTTCTCTCTCTCTTACTCTCTCTCTTACTCTCCCTCTCTCTTACTCTCCCTCACCCTCTTTCACTCTTTCTCTCTCTCTTAATTTTTCTCTTTTTTCACTTTTTCTCATTAACTCTCTTTCTCTCTTCCTCTCTCTTTAACTCACTCTCTTTTTTCACTATTTCTCTTTTATTCTCTCTCTTCTACTCTATCTCTTTTTACCTCTCTCTCTTTCTCTCTCTCTCTCTCTTTCATTCACTCTCTCTCTTTATTCTATTTTATTTACCCTCTTTCTTTTTCACTCTTTCTCTCCCTCTCTCTATCTCTCACTAACTCACTCTCTATTATGAGTGAGTGTGGGTAGAAAATGAAAAACAAGCTTTGTATTGTACTCTTGTTGTTATCGTTGTCTATGCTTGTTTCCGTCATTCTCTCTCTCTCTCTCTCTCTTATTCTGTCTATCTCACATTTTTTCTCGTATCTCAATCGTTCTCTCTCTCTTTTTCACTTAGGGATATAATTAAATTAGCTTTTCAGTTCTCTTGCCACCTCGAAGTTCTGGGCTTTATATCGATCTATTCTTGGGTTTATCTCTCTCTCTCTCTCTAGTTGATGCACTCGAATTGGGTATTGTACTTGAATTGAATTGTGTATGTACGTGAGAGAGAGAGAGAGAGAGAGAAAGAGAGAGAGAGATTGAGAAAGTGTGTGTGTGTGTGTTCAATCAAAATCTGGGATTGGTATTGCAATGCAGATTGTAAGAGAGAGAGAGAGAGAGAGAGTGAGAGTGAGAGAAATAGAAATAAGAATAAAAAAGTTTTTTCATCCAAATTCAACCCACACACACTATGAGAGAGAGAGAGAGAGAGAGAGAGAGTTAGAAGTAAAAAAAATAAATTTGAGAAATTGAGTACAACACTTCAATTTAAAGACTGAACAACAATGATTTTGGAGAGTGTCAAAAGGAGAGTGAGAGAGAGAGAGAGTGAAAGAGTGAGAGAGAGCGAGTGAAAGAGTGAGAGAGAGCGAGTAAAAGAGTGAGAGAGAGAAAGTTAAAGTTGGAGAGAAAAAGGGTTAGTACAAGAGAAAGAGTGAAAAAAATTTAAGAAAGAGAGAGAGAGAGTGAAAGAAAATCAGTGATGCATGTTGAAAAAATGAAAGAAAAAGAGAGTTAACGAGAGAAAAAGTGAAAGAGAGAGAGAGTGAAATAGAGAAAGAGGGAGTGAAAGAGAAGATAGTGAGATAGAGAGAGAGAGAGAGAGAGAGATTGAGCTATCTTTCACTAACACTAACCTAACTATTTCTTATTCACTTATATTTTCGCATTTATTCTCTTTTTCTCTCTTTCTTTCTCTCTGTCTCTCTGATTGACTTTTATCTCAATTTACAGCTCAAAATCCCAGTTGAATTGAATTTTCTCTTTCTTTTTTTCTGACTAATAATTTTTCTTTTATCTTTTTTCTTTTTTGTGGTTTACCAATATATAAAAGAGATCGAACTTTGTGTGTGTTGGAGAGTTTTTTTCAGGTTAAAAATTTTTATTCTCTCTGCCTCTCTTTCTCTCCTCTCTCTCTAACACTCACTCTCTTTCCCAAATCCCAAACACTACTGGAATTCTCAAATGGGCCAAATTGGAAAAAAAATAAAGTACAAATGCGTGGTTGGGTTGGAGAGGAAAAAAGTTTGATAATTGAAATCTATGAGGGATTTTGGGGAGAGAGAGGTGAGAGAGAGAGAGAGATAGAGAAAGATAGAAAGGGAAAGAGAGAGAAAAAAGGAGTGGGAGAGAAGAAAAGAGGGGGAGAGATAGAGAGGAAGAGAGAAAGAGAGGTGAGAGAAAGAACAAGAGAGAGAGAGAGAAAGAGAGTGAAAGGAATAGGGAGAGAAAGAGAGTAAGAAAGAGAAAGAGAGAGAGGAATAGAGAGAGAGAGAGAGAGAGAGAAGAGAGAGAGAGAGAGAGAGAGAGAGAGAGAGACCTACTTCCCAATTGGGTGTGTGTTCAAATTCCCGGGTGAGATTTATGATCTTTTATTTTCTCTCATCTCTCGCTCTTTCTCTCTCTCTCTCTCTCTCTCTCTCTTTCTCTCTCTTTCTCTCTACACACATTGGCATCTGGTTTGTTTGTTCACCACACATATTTTTTCCAACACAATACCCAAATTGTACTTGGAATGGAATTTACAAATCTATATATCATAAAATTTCAAAAAATCTGCCACATACACACACACTCTCAATGTGTATTTTATAATAATAATATAATAAAAATGTCACCAAATCTAACGGTTAATATCATAAATAAAAAATAAAAATTGTATAATAATTTAATATATTTTTTAAAATTTTTATTAGCAAAGTAGCGAATTTATTTTTACAAATTCGTGATTTCGAGAATTCTAAATTCGAAGCCATTTTTGAATTCGCGAAATCACGATTTCCTATTTTTTAGAGTGTAGATTTGGACAATTCTTTTGACTTTTCCGATTTTGCTTGATGAAAAAGGCGTCATTTGAATATCACGATTCAGCAACCAACTATGATTCAAAGGTATGTCTCTCATTGTTTGAACAAACAGATCTATAATAGTGAAGGACAACTCAATGGTATCGATGATATTGAAAAACGATTTGATGGGATCAAAGATAGTGAGGGACAACTCAATGGTATCGATGGTAGTAAGAAACAACTCAATGATATCCATGATAATGAAAAACGATTTAATGGGATCAAAGATAGTGAGGGACAACTCAATAGTATCGATGATAGTAAGAGACAACTCAATGGTATCGATGATAGTAAGAGACAACTCAATGGTATCGATGATATTGAAAAACGACTTAATGGGATCAAAGATAGTGAGGGACAACTCAATAGTATCGATAATAGTAAGAAACAACTCAATGATATTGATGATAGTAAGAGACAACAGAGTTTTTTTAAAGATTAAGTAGATTTTGAGATTTTTCTTTGCGGTATTCTCTCTCGCTCTCTCTCTTTCTCTTTCTCACCCTCTCTCTCTCTCTCTCTCTCTCTTTCTCTCTCTCCTGTCTTTTTCTGGATAGTTCGATCCAGTTGGTGTCATCAGATGAAATACCCGAAATGTTACACGCATAAAAGCAGGAGCGAATCTCCTCCTGTAACCGATGAAAAATTGTCTCCACTCAATCTCTCTTTTTTTTCCTTTCTCTCTCTCTCTCTCTCTCTCTGGTAGGTTATTTATTGGGTACAATAAGTAAATAGGAGAAATAGAAAATAAGAAAAATAGAAGAGAAGAATAACAGAGATAAAGTAAGTAGAGAGAGAGAGAGAGAGAGAGAGAGAGAGAAAGAGAGAGAGAGAGAGAGAGAGAGAGAGAGAGACAAAGAAAATAAGAGAAATAAGAAAAATAAAAATGAAAAAATGAGACCGAGAAAGAGACTGAGAGTTAGTGAGAGAGAGAGAGAGAGAGAGAAACTGAGAAAGAGAGAGAAAGTGAGAGAGAGAGAGAGAGAGAGTATGAAACCAACCTCCCGTTGAGACGCCAAAATATATATCCTAGGGCTTGTCGTTTTCGTCATTTTCCCATTTCTCTCTCTCTCTCTTTCATTTTCTCATTTCTCACTTTTTTCTCATTTTTCTCTCACAATGTCTGTGTGTGTACTTTATCTCTTTCACCAATAATAATAATAATGATGATGATGATGTCTTTAGCAGGGGTCTAACCACGTCCCATGGCGACAGACGTTTCTCTCTCTCTCTCTCTCTCTCTCTCTTTCTAACTCACTCTCTTACTAACTCTCTCTCTCTCTCTCTTTTACTTTAACTCTCTCTCTCTTGCTCTCAATCTCTCTCTCTCTCTCGGTCGCTTTCTCATTCTTACAGTGCAATATTTATTAGAAAAACACTTCTAACAATAGCTCAAACTGTACGAAACTTGATCTGACAAGGCTAATATCTCCAAGGAGATAAAGAGAGAGAGAGAGAGAGCGAGAGAGAAAGAGAGAGAGAGAAAGTGAAATAGGGAGAGAGTGAGAGATAGAGAAAAATACGTAATCATAATGCCTCTCTAGGAAAAAAAGATGTTGAAAGTAAGAGTTAATAATAATAATAATAGGAGTTAAAGAGAATAAATAAACGAGAAAAAAGAAAGAGTGAGAAAAAGAGTGAAAAAGTGAAAGAGAGAGAGAATGAAACTTTGTCTTAAATGGTTGATACTCCAGTCAACCGCAAACGAGACAATAAATAAGTAAAGGGGAGAACAAAAGTCATTAAGTTGAGAGTGAAAGAGAGAAAGAGTGTGAGTAAGAGAGTAAGAGAGAGAGAGAGAGCGAAAGAGAGCGAAAGAGAGAGAGAGGGAGAGAGAGAGAAAAAAAGAAAGGGAGAGAGAATGAGTAATTGAGAGAATGAGAAAGTGAGAGAGTGAGTAAGTGAGAGAGAGGGAGAGAGAGGAGATGTGAGAGAAAGAGAGAGAGAGAGAGAAAGAGTAAAGTAAGCTGATGAGCATTTTTCACTAGATAAAGCTAGATTGCGGATCTTGCGTAACATCAACAACAACAAAGAAGTGATAAGAGAAAAAAAGCGGAAAACTTTTTTGTCTACTTCTTCTACTATACTCTGTAATAAAGTGTATTAACTCATCACTGGAAGAAAGAGGAAACTGAAAATTAGAGAGAGTAGGAGAAAGACAGTGAAGAAACACACAACTTACAGATTGAGATAAAAACAAGTAAAGGTCAATTTAAAATGTGTGTAGATGAGAGAGAGAGAGAGAGAAAGAGAGAGAGAGAGAGAGAGAGAGAGAGAGAGAGATATAAAAGATAATAAAAATGTAAAAACCCAAATTTAAACTATGTTGCAACATTTGTTTCTCACTAACATCGATACCATGAGTTGTTCCTCACTATCATCGAATACCATTGAGTTGTCTTTTATTATCTCCTATATATTAATGAGAAGTATGGTCGTGGTTTTCTATCATATATGTCCTATGTTGTATGTTCATTTTCATGTTCATGTTCTGGTATTGCTTGGTTATCTGCCATTTTTTTGGGTTGCACTGTGAAAGTTACCTTACTTCCACTGTGCTTAACCGATTCGAATCCATTGTTGTGATTCGAATTCTTTACCGATTCGAATCTAACTTTTACTGTGGTGATTCGAATTCTTAACCGATTCGAATCTAACTTTCTTAGCGCTTTAGCACCGTGCCTCTTGTAAAATATAAGTTAAAGTTTAGTAATAATAATTTTTTAAAGTTTTAGCACTCAGTAAACTCTAAATCAAAGTGCCACTTTGAACAGCTTTACCAAAATAAGAGTATTTATTTACTAATATATCTATTATTCTAATAGAACTTTATCCTAATATCTTATTTTTTATCTTATCTCTATATATTTTCACCTTTAGAGAGAGTAGGTTAAGTTGGATACTTTTTGACCAAAAAACCTTGACATTGGAAAAAAACATAAAACCTAACCAAGTGTAAAATATTTTATTAGTGTATATATAAGTCAATTAGACATTGGCCTGAAAGTGGTGACACGCCAACTATATATGTTTTCAATGTAAAACTAACCCTTAATGTTGTGTTAACACTTTCCCGCCAATATCGGATATAAACTTACCAATGCGAGCAAGTTGCAAAAAGTGTCGACTGGTGGTGGGATGGTGATTGAAGAATCGTGGATTGGCACCACCGAGAAGATCGAGCAGTAGAAGTAGTTGAATGTTGTCGATTCGATTGTAGGACAAGCTTGACAGGTGAAGTCGATCCACCGGACTGATCAACTCGGTTTCATTACCACCAATCAAGCTGGCATTTTCCGCCAAGCTTCGAAGCTCTTCCAAACAAGTCTCATTGACCAAGCTCACCTTTCTTTCCTCTACATCTTCTCGCTTTGTCTTTAGCTTCGACTTTTGTTGCTTCTTGCTACTTTTCTTATCTTTTCTTTTCTTTGAAGTCTTTTGGTGACTCTCCTTCGATCTTTTGTGTCTCTTGTAGCTTAAGATTGAGTTTTTCGCCCATTTCTTCGCGAGATGTCTCGAACCGTAAAGTGAGTCTCCTTTCTCTTTGGCTTGTTTACGCGAGCCAAACAGAGTTTCCTCGCCATCAAAGAAGACCAACTGTAGAGTGGTGAGAGATGGATTCTGGTTCTCGGAAAGCTGACGCGACCAGAGCCGATCAAGGTTTGGTGTGATTACATCGGCAAGGTAGATCAGTAAAGCACAGGATACTGCGGCATCGATGGCACCGATGAAACCCGTTTTCGGGTTAGTTAAGTTACTACTGCTACCCGAATGCCGCCGTGCTCGGGATGCTTGTTTCACCAGTGAGGGATAGAGAGTGTCGTAGTGACATGCCAACACAGTTCGGTTGAGCTCTCGAACCGGTTGAGCTTCCGAGGTGGCACAGAGAAAATCGTTTGCTATGTAGGTGGCTACTATGTTACGAAATTTTACTCTACCCACCGGAGTTTTCTCCTTGAAACTATCCTCCTCCACGTGCCATTGGGGACTTAGGGCACTGATGGTGTGTTTGATGTACTGTGGGAGATAAAGGGGAGAAAAGAGAGAGAGAGAAAGTGAGTGTGAGGAGGTGAGAAAGTAAAGAGATTTGTGAGAGAGGTAAATTGAAGAGTGAATAAGAAAGAGAGAGAAGAGGGTGATAGAGAGAAAAGAGGGGGTAATAGAGAGAGAGAGAGAGAGAGAGAGAGATGTAGAGAGAGAGAGAGAGAAAGAGATGTAGAGAGGGAGAGAGAGATGTAGAGGGGGAGAGAGAGAGAGAGAGAGAGAGAAAGGAGGGGGTAATAGAGAGAGAGATGTTGAGAGAGAGATGTAGAGGGAGAGAGAGAGAGGTAGAAGAGAGAGAGAGAGAGAGAGAGATGATAGAGAGAAAGGAAGGGGTGATTGAGAGAAAGAGAGAAAGAGAGAGAGAGAGAGAAAGAGAGGTAGAGAGATAGGAAGAGAGAGAGAGAGAGAGAGAGGAAAAGACGAGAGAGAGAGAGATTCATAATGAGGGAGAGAATAGTTAAAAGGATAAAGTGAGTATGAAACCCTCAAAATAGTCTTACTTTGCGCACTTGACGATGACCAGGCGAGTTGACCGAACGTGGAACCAGAATGTGCTCAAGAATGTCACTAAATTTGGTCTCGTTAAACGTGTGATTGGCTTCTCGTAGGTAGCTTTGTACGGGCTCGCCTAGATCCACGCTCTTCTGTATACAGGCAAGGTAAACAGATAAGAATTTGTGAAATTACGAATTACGAAAGATTTGCATTGACTAAAAAAATAAGCGCCATCATGTGGGAAATAATGCAACTATTCATTTTTTGTTTTTGTTAATATTTTTTTCAAACGTGAATAAAATGAGTGTTTTTAAAGTGATAAATACTACAACACGTTCAAAGTTATTAGTCATTTAATTAGAGAGAATATTTAAAGTTAGAGTTAGAGAGAGAGAGAGCATATTTTATCATTTTGTCACACCTTGAAAGAGATTTAACACTTACCAAACTGTTTCGATGTTTGGCTGATTTTTTCAACTTTTTCGATCCTTTAGCTTCGGTTGAGTTCAAAAGGAGAAAAAGTGCCACGAAAAAAGCGGCAATGAACGCCACAGATCGATTTGACATCATCTTCATCATCAAGTGTCAAGTTGTGGATTATTGAGAATCACAAAGATCAGCAAAAGACATCACTTGAGATATGTCTAGTGACTAGATGGGACTTGGGTCGTACTGTGTTCATATGTAGGGAGTGGGGTGAGAGAGGGAGAGAGAGAGGGGAAAGAGAGAGGGAGAGAAAGAGGGAGTAAGAGGGAGAGAAAGAAAGAGGGAGAGAGAGAGGGGGAGAAAGAGAGAGAGAGAGAGAGAGATGGAGACTGATAAAAATCAAGATTTTAGGAAGTTTCTTGTTAGAAAGAAAAGTTTTTAGAAACTTTTCTTGGTGGTTACCAACAGAAAGATAAAGAGAAACAATGATGACGGGAAGATGCGTTAGAGGAATAAAATAGAAAATGAAGAACAGAGAGAGAGAGAGAGAGATTGCACGTTAGCAGATGATAATCTAAGCCATACTACATTGTGATAATAAAGATGATTAGAGCTTAAACATTTAAACAAATTAAACACAATTTTTATTTACATTGAAAACCTGCTACGAAAATTGTCGCATTTTCGCTTGAACAGAACACACGATTACACGAGGAGGAAAAATTACGGAAATTGACGTAACTCGAATCAAATACTGCTGCTGTCGATTATAATGTGATTCAAATTGGATCGATTGTGAGAGAGAGATTCTATCACTTTATATTGACCACTTTACATTATATCACACGGAAGTTTGACTTTAGCAAAAGTCAATCTCCATTTAGTTCAATCTTGAGACTGGTGGATTCAGCAAAAAGTTTGGTGGATCTGAAAGATTAGTCAAGAGAGATTGTTTCTCAAATATGTCTGCGTGTCTGTCTCTGGAAGATTCGAATCCCGTACTAAACCACTCTTCAATTCATGTTTTACTTCTCTCTCTCTCTCTCTCTCTCTCTCTCTCTCACACACACACACACTTTCTAAATCTCCATTTTGCACTCACTCTCTCTCTCTCTCTCTCTCGTGTCTGATGATGTGTGGTGAGTGCCTTTTTGATATCGCGAG
>WURS02048669.1:0-11040 GCA_011762765.2 Rhinocypha anisoptera | reverse complement strand
GAAAGTCGAAAATTTAACAAGTAAGTGTGTGTCGTTTCTCAGTGTTTCTATATATTTCCTTCATCTATCCAAGAGATGTTGTGCATCGCCATACGGTATTTTCTACGAACTCTATATATACATATATATATTTATTTCTTTTTGTGTCCTGTGTCTTTATACGTTCCACTAGTGTTCGAACCAATATATATATATATATACATACACACACATACACATATACATATATACACATACATACACATATACATATATATATATATAGAAACGCACAAAATCGAGACAGTCACACAGAAACAAGCATGATAACACTTTCAATTGCTTTCATATGGTTTGGTGGTGTAGATGTCATTGGAAGTGTTATAATGTGGGTCGGAGCAGGGAGAAACATTTGCACTGTGGGCTATTGCAATGTGAGGAGTTAAGTGGAGTGCTACATCATAGTTTTGGTGGATTCTAAAATGTAGCACAGGTTGCCGGGGCGTTTGACAATGACAGAGTGGCGTTAAAGGAAGAGGTGTGCTGTGGGATCATTACTACCGGGAAAAGAGAAAAGTTCGGGAAAAGTTCACTGAGGACGTGTCGGATTTTGTGGGGCCCTGGAATAAATGTGTCACAGAAGTTCGGTACGTCAGTCTTACTGGTGCTTGGATGTGGTCTATGTTGTGTGATGGGTGGGATTATTTTTGTTCTACGAGTTTCTCAGGATATCTACGTTTTTACGGAAGAACGGATTTTTTTTACGTAATCGTTTAGGAAAGATGAGTCGTTACAAATGAGGTGGTCACGGACTGAAAGCGGAATCGGGCGTTTGCTATATTGAGGATAACAACTACTGAAGAGGAAGTATTTTTGTGAATTTGTGGGTATATTGTGGATGAATACATTGCATTTATTGTTATTATTTCTCATGTTAATATGAAGGAAAGTGCTATACGAGTCGGGGAATGACGATGTGAATGAGACTTGCTGTAGGATTTTAGTGCGTAAATGAATGGAGAGAAGCTTTAATAGACATGAAACCAAAGAAGAGAGAGATATTGTTTATGTAGCGCGCCCATAGAATAGGTTTTAAGTCTTAGGAGGAGAGAAAATATTTTCTAGTCGGCACATGCATACGTTTGCTATAGCCTCATGGGTTCCCATGACAGATCATTTTGTCTGCAGATGGTACCTATTGTAAAATAAGACCGAATATGTGGACACTTAAGAGTCATATCGGGTGATTTAACTAGGTATATAGAATTCATAATTTAATAACTAACGAAACAATAAAATACTATAAAATATTTCACAGGATATGCTCATTTAAGGCAAAAGATAAACTATATAATTTTTTTCAATTTATTTTCAATTAGTATTATCCAAATATCTGGTGAGTTGAATCCTTCATGTTGATAAAACAATAAAAATTCATAACGGCTTGATCTCTTAGTCAAGACACACTCAGCTGAACAGCATCTTCATTACAACACAACTAATGACAAGACATCAACATTTGACGCTTGTGGTACTCGGCTCTCCTCTTGCCTCATTGGTCAGTATCTGCTGAGTTTCAAGCTTCGTTACCAGAAAGGGAGGGTGAGACAAAATGTGATTGGTTAACTTAAGAGAGCGGGAGACGGCTCGTAAACAACGCAAAAAAATCTGTTTCACGCGAAAAGACGGGAGAAATATCTTCTTCCCAGTTTCAATCCTAGGATTGGTCTGAAGCAGTCCTCCATCCCTTCCGGTTCTGGGCCAATCTCTTCATCTCCGTATAGGAGCAACATCCTAGTTCCTCTACGGTCTGCCCCACATAGGACAGCCTAGGCCTTCCCCTACAATTTTTTCCATATACATATCAGGTCATATACATATGCGGTCTGTTCCAAGTACATATTTTTCGTAAGCCAATATCCATATGAACACATGTTGGTGTATTTATATAAAGTCTGAATCAACAAGTACCACCAATTTACGTTAAAAGAAAATATATCAACCTATGCTTTAAAATCAATACAATTTAAATTATATTGAAATCATATTGTGAATACATTTTCATAAACAGTATAGTTTCAAGTTATAATAATTGCTCTTCCATTCCAAGAAGAGCTGATTTAAGTACCACTGGTACTATGCAGACATAAGTTGTAATATTTTTGGCACCTCCATCTATAAGAAAGTCCCCCTGACTTTTTAAGTGAGCGGAGTCGTTTCCTGTTTCCGGGTGGGCAGTTTATAATGCCATGTTGTTTTGGACCTTGATATAGTTGAACTTTGTAGATTCAAGTTACTGTAATCGCCACATAATATAGCTAGTGTACTTTTAAAATCAAATTCAATGCCTCCATTGTCTTTTTGTACCGGCATAAAAACATGAAAAATTAATGTTTATCTTCTAACCGAATATTATGAATGTATCTAAAGTGATGTCTTTTAGAAGGTGCCTGAAGAAAAAATTAATTATATTTTCCTTTTCCTATTAGTAACTTAAGTTGTTAGGAAGATATTTAATTATTGAAAATGTACAGAAGATATTTTTTTCATACCAAGTGGACATTGTTTTTATCTGGGAATGAATATTTAAATAACAGTTTTTATTATCGAAAGCATTACAATTCATTGTCGCTACAGTCAAAAATTTTGACTCGATTTAGCCCATGACAATTCAATATGTGATAATTACCCATATCTCCTACCATCCCTTATAAACCAGTCATTCTCTTTTCCCCTCCCAGCTATCTGCCTAGTGTTTTTTTCCAATGTTCCCCGTCTCCTATGCCTCCTGAAGTGATTTCTAATACCTGAATAAATTAGTATTTAAACTAATACTATAAAATAATTAACTAAAATAAAATAATATAAAATAACTAAAAAATAAACTATAAAAAGTAGAATTAGCTTCATCATATATTTTTCCCATTATATCCAGCAAATCCCACCACTCAAGCATCTAATTTTTCATTTTAATATTACTAATCGCTAAGCTGTCAATAGTTCTCCTAAACCAAATTCAGGAAGACATTTCATCTGCTAAAAGATAGTTTCACCTTGTTTCAAATATTACATATGTTGCTTCTGTGTGCAAGTGCAATCCTATCGGAAGTTTTTTAGAATTTTTCTCCTTGTTAATTGAGTAAAATTCATTAATAACCGGGATATTTATTAACTAATTAACAGGGAGAAGTTATTCTAGCTAATGCTATTTCTTTGAATTCTAAGAAGCAACCCTCAGATTTCTATAGATGCTACCCAGAAAATAGCCATCAACAAAATTAATTTTTTATCCATAATAATACTTATAACGTATCTTATAGCTTAATTATTTGAATATATTTTCTTTCCACAGCTGTTTATTTTTGTATTGATTTAAAAAAAGATAATTTGGCATTATATGTATTCAAATAAACTCTCTCTCCAAATTTTCTACAGTCATAAACTATGAATTTATTTGGAATTAATTTTTTTCAACTTGTCCTTACGTTCCTATATGGTGTTCTTATATTAAATAAAAATTTAAATGAACATAATTACACCACGAAATAAATTATTGGATATTTAATAATATATATTTAGTTTTTTCTTTATTCTTCTAACTTCTACCTTGATAAACTTGCTTTTGTAAACATTATAATTAATGTCTGCAAATGCATTCCAGTCCTATGTTTCATATTTTTTTAACGGTAGCTTCGATTGCACTTTCTAGCGTCTTTTTTGTCAATGGATGTAATTTAAGGTTTTGTATTGATATCGAGTCTTCTATCTAAAGTTTAACGAAGTTTTAATGTTATGGTTTATGTGGTTTTTCTATAATCACCGTGATAAATACTGAAAAAATCACTTTATAAACAAAAATTATGGAACAATTTCTTCTCTAATTGTTTTCTTAATTCTTCCAGCCCTTCGAACGCACACCATATGAGCTTCATCAAATGATTAAATAGCGAATAAATCTGAATAAGATTTTTCAATATTTTCCATCAATCACCTCATTCTGTTGTTTATTTAATCCTGTATTGTGGTCAATAAAACAGTCTTTTCACAACCGTCTGCATTAAAAAATACCTTTAGAGAGATATGACGACTTTTTCGGCAGAACAAACCACAGAGTTTATTACACTAGATCTGTAAGGTCTGACCAAAAGTCTTAATAATGGTAATAATAAAAAATAGAGAACTTGGAAAAAAATTTGGAATACAAGGTTTTGAAGGCATTAAACCGAAGTAAGGACAAGACGAACTTTCATGTTAATAAGGATTTTTTTGACAGAATATCTCTACGTTTTTAGCCATGGCAGGATTTGGGAATGCTAAAAGGGTGAGTTGAATTATTTCGTTAAAAGTTTTAGTTACATACTCGCTACTCACCTGACATATTTCTTTGTTATTTATGGTGAGGTTAAAAACCTCCCAATTTTGAGGTTTTATACGAATGATGACTTAATGAAGGCATCTCATATATATTTTTCACACTGGAGAGAAGGCTGCATTGAATCCCATCATTTCAAAACTTTGAGTTCTTCGAGATGGCTCAGATAATTATGCCTCTGCTAGATGATAGATGTAACGTTACTTTGTACGTACGTATCAGCCGCCAATAATGAAAGGGGCCAGGAGCGCCTGTGACATTTTGTGCATGAACTTCAGAAGATGAGACATAACTGTGGGTGAAGGTGACGACTCAACATATAAAGTAATTATATTTACCAGTGCTTATGCATTTAATTCTATTGACTTGTTCTTTAAGATCCTTTTTTACTCCGATGTAATTTATAAATCTCTTTTAAATATTTTCTTGAGGATTATTACTGAAAAAATGGTTGATTTACACACAAGATTTTCTCTATATTTAACAAAGAGTAGATATTTCGAATATTAAAAATAAAATTTTCACTGCCATCAGGATTTACTGAATGATAAATTTCTTGTGCAATTTTTTACGTAATTTATAACTCATAATTAGGAATTCAATATTTGGAAATTGATTGAAATAATTTTAAGTTTGATTTTTTCACAAGTTTCTAATGAGGAAACTCAATAATTAGGCTCAAAAATATATATATAATACAGATCCCTAAATAAGGCCTACATTAAATCTTCCTTTAATACATCCTTAGACAAATTAAATTAAGATCGATAAAATGCCATAGAAAGTAAAATACTCCAAAATAAAATGGATAACAATGACTTAACTTATAGGGAATTGTGGAATTTCTTTCAAAGTCGAAGACCGAGTCAAACCTTTTTGAGATATTTTCCTTTTCCTGATTGAAAAGTTTGTTTACGGTCAGATGTTCGGCAAGTTTCTGCGGGAGGCTGAACAATTTTCTTAACCCATCCAACAGTAAAGATAAATTAAACCACCATATACATCATCAAAAAGGTATAGGAATCAACAGGTGAATCGAATGTGAAATTTATCACTTGACTTATTTATCATTGACTAAATAAACACCTGAGCAAGTTTTAAAAATATTCTGATAGCGTATACAGATAAAAAAAACCTGTTCAGCTCCACATGGAATGATATGATATGATAAAGTTTTAATATTTTATAATATATATATTTAGAAATTTCCAGAAAATGAGGGAGAATAACGACCTATTAAATTTAACTATGCATAGTTTTTAGTAAATTTATTGGAGAAAAAGACAGCATCTTTAAAATAACAGCGAAAATCCGTAAAATGGCATTAACTAGAGTACGGAAACTGAAACGTTTACAGACAAAGAGGTGCAAGGATTTTTTAGTTAGCGTCATAGTAATGAAGTTAAGGACTGATATTAATGGTGCCACATAAATTTGGACACTAACGACGGAATATTTTCTTCATTATTAATGAAGTTCTCTTGGGTTCACAACCGGTTTAAGGGCTCCATTGTGACCATTAAATCGGTTGGCTTCTTGGCCACAATGGAGTCCTTAAACCGGTTGGGAACCCGAGAAAACTTAATAAACAACATTCGCCAAGAATGCACCAGATCTTACTACTTCATTTTAAGGCAAAATATTAGTTGAGTCATGCTTAATTCGTACGGCGTTTATCAGATATTTTGTTGTGTTCGTTTCCTTACGGCTGTAGCTAAGTTTCAAAATAAAATAAAAATTACATAACTAACTGAATGACATAACGGTGACATATTTGAAATTTTGGGTTCACACAGTACAATTTTCCCTCTACGAGTTTCTACAACTCACTGGTAATTACATTTTTCTACTACTGTGTAACATCTACTTCCAAATGCAAGGGGGTTAACATGCAAGGTAGTGCTCATTGCTAACTTGACCATTTATGAGTATCTACACACATTCACACCTTTTGAAATTGCAATAAATATGAATTTCCTTAATGCAACGCCTCAATTCTCTGAGAGGTATTAACCAGAGCGTGTATTCAATCCAGTGAATAAGGTAGGTGTACGCACGTCACATATCCAATTATGTGAGGCGCCAAGATTCAAATCCATATTTTATTTCATATCTGTCAAGCACTTTGAAGACTTAGAGTAACTCTTATTTAGTTTTATTGCCAATTCCGCATGAGGAATGTTACGCTAGAAGGGAATTGGTATATCTGTTCTTTATCCATATTCCGTTTTATTTTATGAAGTAAATTGTTTTTATTCCTCTGACTTCCGAGAGGTAAGGGAAAATGAGCAAATATTTGTACTTTTGTATGTGACTAAAAAAATAAATATAAATGAGTACATATGTGCAAATTTAAAAGGAAACTTTTTTATGCTTTTAAAACCCCATGGAATGTTAATGTGCAGAAACTAATAAATATCTGTTTTATATGTCTCATCATTACCTCTTGCGTATATGCGACTACTGGTGCAAATAATTCCGCATTCGATAATAGAAGTCAAGGAATTTCCGTAGATGATTAACGTCCGAGATTCCAAACGTAAAGTGTACCAGTGGATAAAACTTTTTGAACGCTATTCAAAGTATCATCACAACATTCTTAAATCAGAAAGTTTTTTTTTATTTGTGAGAAATTAGGTTACGTAAGGCTAAGGCCAATATTGTTTGCTAGGGTTGGGCTGGGTTCTACTTGAAAGGTTCACTATCATTGCTTCGAAATCAACTGACTGCAGCCCAAACTGTATTTTCCTTACAGTTTCGTTAAAGTTTAACATTCATTTTACTAAAAAGTTGGACTTTTCTCATCTAACGTGTTTAATTTATTTACTTCTTTCTTGTAATGTTTTTCATAACATCTAGCAGGCAGGTCATCTAATATTTCATGGACTTCGCCCTTAAACCCATAGGCATTGGGATCTAGCAATCGTATTACGATCGTATCATCCTGTAAATAAAGTACGTGCACATCGAATGGCGGACCAGGGTTCTAATCCCATTGACGCTTCTGGACCTTTCGAGATGTCATCACGCTGAGGGGATTTATGAGTTTCTCAGGAAGACCTGTACCAGGTCTTCCTGAGAAACCACAGGTGTCAAATCAGTAGAAATTGGATCCCAATGGACGTCCGACTTTTTCGCACTCCTTTGATCCTAGTAATATGTGAACTCTACCCCCCATTAATCTAACCGGCAATGCGACTGAACACTCTTCCTCATATTAGTTTTAGTCGTCTTTGTATCAGGTGTCTCTCACATTTTTGGTTTTCCAAGCACGTGTTTTTTTTTATTTTCTCGTATTTTTTCCGTGAAATGGGCACCCACATTTTTCATTTCGTTTAATTACAAAATTAGAAAATTCAGATGGATGAAACTGATTTTACGTCCGAAGTGATGTCTAACTTCTGGGGTGGAATGGTTTTATGGTTTCTTTTTTTGTATTTAATTTTATTCTTTCTGTAAATAATATTCCGAAACAATTTAATTTTTACGAGCAAAATTATACTGTTTGGAAAGTTAAAGAATATGTTATAAAATAAAAACAAAAAAAACTTAGATTTCGTAAAAACGGCTGATGAAAAAATAAAATGGATCTCGATATAGAGAGGTGCATATCTAGTAAAAGTAGTTATAAAACTGACAGAATATTGCATGGGCACTCACGACTTAAGCTTACGCTTACACGACTTTACGATCATTTAAAAATATTAAGAGTATCATTTTTCGTTACTCAGACATACAAGGAACTGGTTTTCCCTTCATAATCGTATGATATTAATATAAGAAAGGAATATAAATTCTTTCCCGAGGTTAGAATTGCATTGCGATCATACCAGCCCTAATTAAGGAATAAAATTATAAAAATTTCCTTAAAATTACAAAACGTTCCCTATATCAATTATTTAGTAAATCGAGGGAGAAGACACGCATATAAATGCATTTCTTTACATTTATCAGTCTGTATGGCGTGACATGATTTTATTCATTCGGAAAAATAATATATTTTTCCCTTTTGAGAACTCAAGAAATCTCACAGAGATATTTCGGAATACTCTTTTTTTAATTCGATCCATTAGGGGTTTAGAAGTCTTTACGTCTACGTAAAATGGTAGAGGTATTCAATGGTGGGTATAGTTCAATGGAAGCGAAGGTTACTTATTTTTTTCACAAACTATTGTGAAAGGACTACTTTTCTACTTGATAGGTACACATTAAAGGCATGGGATTCAACGCTATGAGCAACTTTATGTTTCATTCCGAAGAGGCGTTCACATAGAATACAAACTCAGGGAAATAAAGGCCTTATCAGACATCATCAGAATGGTGTGTCGATTAAGGTTTACGCTGACGCACAAAAAATATAGAGCAAGAGATGATGTAAGTCGGATCAATCGCTCTCAGGGGAGAATTCAGGCGTGAGGTAAAGATAAAGAAACAGAGACGCCGCGGAAAGACAGGGACATTCTCCTAGCCAATCGAGTCTTTAAGAAGAATAGGTGGATTCCATTGCAAGATCTTATTTTTTTCCTCATGCAAATAACCTTTCTTTCCTCTATTCCCATTTGGAGCGATAGTCATTTAGATATTCTTCCAGTAAATGAATAAATTTTCAATATCAGCGATGCCTGACTGTGTTACGTAGAATATTCAGAAATCTATAGAAGCTAGGGGATATTAAATCTGCCGTCTGAATTACTTCCTTCTCCACGATAGATGAAGGGCAATGAAAATGTTGACGATCCTTCCGATGGGCGGTGCTAGAGTAGTGTCTCCAGTCACTAAGAAAATCAAGGTTCGGTGAGTGACAGCTCCTTTATTGGTGCGATAAATTTGTGTTCATTCTATTCTGATGGTTTTGATGGAAGCTTAAATTTTCAATCTTTAAAAATATTGATAAATTCATGAACTATATAAAAATCAGGTAACCGATTTTTATCTACTTCGTAAGCAAAAAAACTCTCTTAGAGAGGTCCTTTATTCATAAGTAACAGCCAGGAAGAGAATCTACCATGAAATATTTTTCATCATTATCTGAACTTCCTTGACTCAGAAAGGTAAAACGTTTATGTATATATTATTTTTTGTATTTTCTTTGCTTTTAATAACATATGTCACAAAGCATTATTATATTCATGATATCATGTTTTATCATGATGAAAGTGAACAATTCTTTTAGATACTTCTACCACAACGAAAATAAAAAACTATCAATATAATGAGCTGAAAACGAGAAGATATTCGTTCAATTTCAAAAAATAAAATTATCTGTGTACCTTCTCCACTTCTGTTTTAAAAACACGAAACTAACAGCAAAAAATAACTTTGAATTTAATGGTAAATTTTAAAAACATTGCACATTCATAACGGGTAATAAACGTAAAAATAAATTGCACTTAACTGGTAGAAAACGTAAAAATAAATTGCACTTAACTGGTAGAAAACACCTATACACGTTTAGTCAGTAGCTCTTAACGCATTTACCATTTTTAAAAAAGTTTTTCACCGCAAATACAAGAGGGTTTTCACGTTTAGATATTAATGCTGTGTCGCTATGTGGTGATCGAAAAAAGTATTCAACTTGTTCATTAGCCATTACTATGGAAGGTAAGTTATTTCTCTCATGAATCGTAGAAATGATGTAGCTACAATCTTTATTATTTGTTGTTATTTTTTTAAATTTTAGCTTCCGGGTTACCTAAATTTTTAAGGGGGTGTGGCCAATTATAATTTCAGCTCACTCTGTAGAGAGGTATTTATTTCTCAAATTAAATAACACCATGCAACATCTTGAAATGCAATGTTTCACCTTTGTTGTAAACAAATATTGTTCGAATAGGTCTACGGTGGAAATTGCGGCCGTAAATCTTCTTCTTGGCGGAAAGGTTTTCTCCCTTTGATAGAGGCTACGATGTGCCTCAACGTCTCCCTTAACCGATGGAACACTCTAAGGCGATTAAATTTTGATGGAAGGAAACATTGGAGAGTGGGTGGAGCTCGGCAGGTGAATTTCTTCGAAAATGTAAGGAAATAAGAAGAAAGAAGTAATAAGTTTAACGTTTTAAGGCTTTTAAATGTACTATTTTTGGAATATACATCAAATCACATTTAGGGAGACTAAAATGTTAATGCGTCAACATTGAGATTTTAATAAATATCCCATTTAGCTTTCACATCGAGTCGGATAAACTGATTTACGTCTGTTTTTTTTTCATTCATGCCTTATGCATGCATACGAAAATAATAACTGTATGATCTAATTCTAGTACATTACTGCCTAATCATTATATTATTATTTTATGTTAATTATTACCAAATCGATATTATGAGTCCAGGTGGACTCAAAAAATAAATTCTTATTCGAGAATTTTCATCTAGGGACAAAACGAAGCTCAATACCATTATGCAATATAAAAAACCATAGTTTTATCCCGTAGAATACCTAGCAAGCAGTACACCGTTCCCTTCGAGGCGAAGCAATCGGTGAGGAAATCCCTGGCGCCCAGCCTCTCCCAGAGATGAAGTTTAGAGGGTCGGAGATGGGCGCTCCCACTGTGCTGTTTGCTCGGGGGAGCTTGCGGGTTGATGGGATAGGAGAGGAGGGAGTGCGTGGTGGGGTGGTAGAGTGGGAGGGCGGATATTGGCAGGGAGAGGGTGTGAGAAGGCCTTGTGGAGTGGGCGATGGGATCTAGAAG
>WURS02048658.1:0-11040 GCA_011762765.2 Rhinocypha anisoptera | reverse complement strand
AGTTCCTCGTCTTGACCTTGCACTTTGTAAGGACAGTTTTTAGTTGTTATGCATGCTTGTTGTGAGCGGTCTGACGTCTTCCAGCATGTTTTATAGTTCTCGTATTAGGTTTTGCATGATATTTTCTTCTTTTTGTGCATAATGCATGACTTGTATCATGTGCATTGATAGTGCATGTGAATGTTTGGTGGTGGCTCACCCCCTGCCACACGCCCTTGTGGCGGCTTGCAGGGTATTATGTAGATAGATGTAGATGTAGATCATGACAGCGAAGTCGTCTGGGGAGGGCACTAATGTGTGGATTACGATTTTTTAAAAACCCTTTACAAAGTATGCCCATTACTTTCACATTTTCATGTACATTCTTTGACAATAACCACTATATCTGTAATCGTATCAATGAAATGGGGGCCCTGACCACCAACCAAATTGAAGAAACGCCCACAATATATGAAGCCCCCGGTTCACAGGTTAAAACATATGTTAACAAATTTCTAACCATAAAATCAAAGAACCGTCTCAGCCACGCGGTTTGCAACATGACGACCGTATGAAATTTTTTTATTGCCATAATATGAATCGCTCAGTCGTCCATTACACGAACTAAGCATCACATAAGATGGCGGGAAGAATAACCGAACATGCGAGGAGATATTTACATAGGTACAATAATTTATGTAATTTTGTGGGAATTCGAGTAAAAGTGATTAACTATCAATAACCTTCAGCGCAGCAAAATACACCCCACACACATTTGACAATAAACACTGTAATCAATTTCACACTGAGCCCAGAAATACCGATATGCTGAGGGGAAGAGAGAGATGTTAATTTTCCGGAGAAGCGGAAACGACTAACAGCAAAGTTAACGGCATTTTAAACTCGACGCAAAGTAATCACAGCAATATCAGTCATCAGTCGATTAAAAATTAAAAAAAAAACGATCTATGATGAACTTATTTCTGTGGTGGCGATGTTTAAAAAAACGAAGGTGGTTGAATTTCACCAAACGATTCAAAGTACCGAAGCCGACATTATGATTGGGACGTAGAGACCTGGTTAACGGATGGCGTCTCGCAAATGAGGAAATCTCTCCAAAAAGTCTCCAGGAATCAGAAAAGATGGAGGAAAAAAGAGACGCGGAGGATGTCTTCTTCGCTGTAAAGGATAATCACCTCAGTAGAGCCGAATATTTCTCATATAGAAAGATAAAAAACATTTGAAGCACCATGAAAAAAACCTATGTCGAAGAGAGTTTACATATCTGTGCTTACTATTGGCCTCCAGACCTCGATCTTACATAGATTTTAGAACTAGAAAGAGAAGTGATCATGATAAACTCCCACAAAAAAACGAAATTTGATAATTGGTGATATTTCAATCTTCCCAATGCAGATTGGAAAATTTATAGTTTCAAACCAGTTGCTTGAATCACTAATATGCATTTTCACCTCGAAATTCATCAGTCATAAATGCATTAGTTAGTACAGACAAATATTAGTTGTAATAATATATTCGATTAATTAGCAAGTACTTAGCAGATGATGCAATGAACATCTAAACACTTGATGGCATAAGTAGCCATTGGGTATTGAATGCTAAATTTCATTTGAGTACGGGAAAACAGAAGTAAGTAGAACTAGTATAATCCAAGTTTTTTGCAGCGAATTCCTCGATGTAATACGAACCGCAATAGAAGAGCATATACCATATAAACTTAAAATAGAAAACCGAACCTAGACGGTGCTATGCAGATGTACGTAAAGTTTAGACGCTATTACGGAATGCGTGTCTTAACGCGTAAAATGATTTTAAAAGTCAAATATTAGAAGAATATTTAGACGATAATCCAAATGCGTTCTGTTCTTCTATCAGGGAAGTAAGTGTCAAAGGAAAGAAATTAACTAAGAGTTTCGAGAAAGCTAACGCGTTAAACTCGTCCTTCGAAAGTGTCTCCACAAAGTGTTCGCCAGGAACAGTCGTCTCGTTATTGAACTATTTCCAGAAAACGATGTGTTAACCGACGGACGCCAAATTAAAGACATCGATTCATGTTCCTCGACACGATCATCCAAGACACGATCAAATTCCTGCGCAAGTGTAATAAAACACTGTGGTGTCAGAGATTGCTACTTACTTGAAAATAATATTTAGGAAATCCCTGACCGATCATACAGTTCCCAAGGATCAGAAATCGCCCAAAGTCACACCGTTATTTCAGAGAAACGATAAAGAGGACAACAGTACCTACCAACCTATCTATCCCACATTCATCTCATGCAAGTTGAGTTAACATATAGTTGTTATTCGATTTATGTACTCTCTCGATTCTCAGTATTTACTCTTGAATAACCAATATGTATTTTAAAATAAAAAATGTACGGCGATAAAATTTGTAGTTAACCCAAATGCAATCATCACATAAAAGAATACGTTATAGCAAATGCAGACTAGGTAAAATATTTGTGTGTTACGGTAACTAGAGATATTTCTCTGGTAAAGAATACACGGGGAATTAACGGAAGTGCCAAAAAAATTAGGATTAATCAAAATAATACTCGCAATGAAAAGGTAAAAGAGCGGTGTTATTTTACGCCTGTTATGCCTCATCTCGAGTACGATTCGAGTGTGTGGGACCCTCCAATGAGGCAGTGATGGTCTCGAAATTAGGTAGAGAGTGCAAAGTAGAGCAGCTGGATATGCGAAATGTTATGATCCACGTAGCAGTGTGGCGATGTTATTGGAGTAGTTAATCTGGGAACCACTCGTTGAATCTAGGATAAGATATAAGTTAAATTTATTGCGTAGATTTGAACTATATTACATCAACGAAGACGTTAAAGATATATTGCAAATTCCGGGATACTACTATAGATTATCGAGCACGTAAAATCAGGGAGAGTTGGATTGTAGAGCGGATAGATTTAAAATGTCATTCCCCCTTTCCCCCACCCCCGCACAATCAGAGATGAGATTTAACTTGGTCCTAAATGAACGTGTTTGTATGTATATTTTGGGGCGAGTAAGCAATTAAAGTGATTAGCGGCCTAAATAATTAAAAACAAATCATCAATATAAAACAATCAACTTCAAAATTATATTAACAACTTAGTGAAATAATAAACTAAAGCTTAGGGTTACGAAATGCATTTTTTCATTCGTATTTTTTTCGAATGTAGATAATTTATAGCAAATTGACATTGCTACCGCAAAAGGCGAATAGTGTTATGCACGCTAATTGTTTTCTCGATTTGCTATAATTTGACGATATATTCTACGACTTGCACGTAGGGGGGGGGGGGGAAGCATGGTGGTGGCTCACCCCCTGCCTCACGCCGTTGAGGCGGCTTGACGGGTAACACTTTACGGACAAGATAAGTGTGCATCACACACACACAGCAGGTGCACAAACAAAGTTCACAGGCATGGCCACAAAGTTCACAGACATGGCCGTTCACGTCGAATGCCGGACCGGGGGGCGATATCAAATTCAAGAATAACAAAAGGACACTAAAGACACTGAGAGACAAGAGGTTTCTTGGCTGCGCGAACATATCACTAATATCCAAACATCACCTCACCACGTCCACATTTGACCACTTAATTGGGGTAAAGGAAACAGGAGATTCTGGAATAAGTTGAAAGCCTGCCCCACAAAACCTTGACCCTGAACGGTGGCCAACGAACTATCCCCACGTAACTACTCCTGTCCACATAACCGACGCTCCTTACCCAACACCCCCGACAGTCCCTTCACCTTCACTCCCTCTCCATCCCTCCCCCCGCCACTCTCAGTCACACCCCCGTTCGAACTAACTTCCGCCACCCATCCCCCCCACTCCTCTTCCACACCACACCAAAGTATATAGAACCTTGCCAATCTTTATGATACATCACATGATAATCGTAGACAACTACAATGAAGTGCTTTGAACTACAACATTTTATACCCGTAATAACAACGTAAGAATACTATACATTTTATATTACATATATAAATAACGTATTCAGTTCAGATACGTGAGAAGATGTTTCTCACAAAAACACACAAAAAACATAGGCACAGGAATATAAAATCTCTCAAGTTTTTAAATATATATATTTATATAATTTGTAGAAGATAGACAGGAGACGGTCAGGAACACACAGAAAAAACGGCACAGTTAAAACTTACGTTATCGCAATATTTCGAGCATTTCAGCTCGTCTTCAAGCTTGAAGACGAGCTGAAATGCTCGAAGTACTGCGTTAACGTAAATTTTAACAGTGCCGTTTTTTCTGTGTGTTCCTGACCGTCTCCTGTCTATCTTCTACACATTTTGTGCATCGCCGAAAGGCTGCTTCATTGTTCTCATCTACATACATATATATATGGGGAGAGATAGCTAAGTATAGACCACAGGTCGGAATGCAAGAAACCCTTGGGAGACTTGTAATCGATTTTCGATTAGTGAACGATATTTACATCGGGGGTGGAAATTTAATAAAAATGGGTAATGATAAAAATTCTCGGCTTAAAACAAGTCGAAAACGATACAGTAATTGAACGATCAATACACGAAAATAATAAAATGAATCGGAGAACACAAACAACATCATCTGGGAATCCCAGAAATATTTTTTGTGGTGCATGCGATGGAAGTAAACGAACCCCCGCGTCAAACAACAAGTCGCCCAATTAGTCTTTTTTCACGAGAAACATAATAAATCAGTAAGTGTAAAATGACTTCTCAATTCAGAACCTATATTAAAATCAAGCTCATGTAATCGCGTGATCCATTACGTAGAACATTAATCAACGATTGGAACTACATTTTAAGTATCCGGAATATAAATATTGCAGAAGTATGAAAGAAAAAAGTTCAATAAAAAATTTATTTAAAAAAACAGTCCAATCAAAACTTTTTGTCTATCTGTGAATGAAAGGGGGAGGGGGAGAATAGAGAATGTTTAAGATTTGATTCCATTTCCAATTTCCTTGGCGTGACTAGTGGGTAATAAAATTTCTCACTGCTAACTAAAAAAGTAGTTTCAAAAGATATTAGAGAAAAGCTTCTTACCTCCAGCTGCAGATGAAACACCTGATGATCCATCGATGGGTGATAACGCGATTCCTGTGATAATGGAAAAAATAGTGGTTACATTCAAGAATTTAATATATCAGTTCATGGTCGCACTTGATTCAGTTAAAAGAATTTACAATCAGTCGTACCAATGATCGCTGACGATTAGAAAATGTTAACAAATTGCGGTGTTTGTCAATGATTCTATTACAACAACGGAATACTGTATTTATAAAACAATGATTTCTAACATGATCGCAAAAATAAATTACAATCTTAATCAAATGATCGTATTCCCTTGAGTTTACAAGTACAGTAATCTTGGTAACGAAAATTTTTATATCAGTCTATTTCTTGTGAATTTTGAGAAATTTTGCCTTAATCCATAAGATTAGCACTTAATGCACTTGATACAGCAATCGACTTTCCAGATATTTACAGAAATAACCAGGAATATTATTCAAGTCGAACATTCCACAAATGCTATACATGAAATTCAACGTATTACAAATGAAAATTACACTTAAAGTTAAACCGAACATATTTTATGTAAAATATAAATGCAAAAAAGACTTTCCGCGCAAAAACTTTAATTTTTTTATTGAATTCTCTGAGCAGATATAAAACACGAAGAAAATCAAAGAAGCACAAAAGGATACTAACCTTTAAAGTCCTCCGGTGATGGCCCCTCCGGATGTCAGCAACGCTTTCCAAAGGCACTGGCTAAATCACATTTAAAATAACGAACACGGTCATTTAACTAGGTATATAAAAACTTTATACCTCTTCGTTAGAACCGGGATGATACAGACGAAGGAAATTCAAAGTATTACGGTTTCGCCTATCGCGTGTCTACTCTCTTCGACGGTCGACTAATTTATGAGGTGGCAGCAAAGTTTTGCGCATCGTTACCGAAAACACCAATCAGAAACCACTTCACCGAGCCAATCAGAACCGCCACCACCCTGTGGTTTCTGATTGGTCCTTTTGTGCCTGTTAATTTTAAATTTATAGTGACGTCACATTACCTTTTCCTAGTAATTTTTTAATTTGATAAATATAAAATGCTACCATGCTAATAAAATTCATAATATTATTTTCCTATTTAATTAAATAAATTTTTAGCTAAATAAATGCCGTTGAAAAAAATTAATTACCGATTTAGATCTGGTTAGACTCCCTCTATCCGACAACTTAGAAACTAATTTTGACTATGGATGAATGCGTTGAAATATATCTATAACAGATGTTAGTCATAACCCTATTGTAATAGATTAGTAGCTTTAAAAACAACAAATTTTCAGTATAGATATAAGAAGTAATTACCCCCAAGAAACCTTTTTTTAACCGTGAACACTACGCGGGCAAAAATAGTAACGCTCCGAAAATGATGTACTTGCGAATTCTATGCCGAATTATATACATGAAGTTTAAAGTCAAAAGAGATAAAAAGAACAATCTTCCGTCTGAACCTTTTTCACCAGCATTTAATACAACTATTTTTCAAACTCAACGAACGTCAAACTGGCCTTTTGAAATTACGAACGCTCAAACAAGCATTCTCGTACGACAGTATCATCGGCGTCTTCAGGTCAAAAGACTTCACTTCTTACCTGAAGTCGCCGACTGTAACTCCGGCGAAACTGTCATGCGAGAAAATGGATAAAGCAGGAAGAAATCTTGGAAAACCTGGATCTTCAACCGTTACTCTCTGTGGAAAAATTCACAGCGAGCTCCAACACACACGTTGCCATCACTAATTCACAATAATTTTTTAAAATCGAGTTCCAGATGAGCCTTCAAGATAATAATCTACGAAACACCTTGTACACGCGGGTTTGGTACCAGGTGGCCTCTCTCATCACCTAGCAAAGTCTTTTTGCTTATAGGGTGATACGACAGCTATGGTCATTTCGCACCTCTTCAAGTGATAGAATAAACCCATGTGGACAAACACAACACCAATGACCTGGGCGGGATTCAAACCCGCGACCTTTGGGTAAGGTGGCGAGTACGCTACCCACCAGACAAACCCGGTCGGCATAACCTATCAAAACGGAACTTACGCCTGAAGACTGGTTTCCAAGTATTCGAGTGCTAGCTGCATGAGAGACAAAGTATTGACATCTCATGCTGACCGGATTATCATCGTAACTTTTATATATTCACAGAAGATCTGACAGCAAGAGGAATTACGGAATGCAATAAATGATCCGAGTATCAGTATTTCCTTGAATTTCCGATGCGTATTGGCCTTCTTATTTGGCGGCAACGGTAAGCAAGCAATAGTTTTTAGGTGACTTACTAAGTCAACTGCCTGGCTTTCACTATAAGTTAGATTGAGTACTCGGCACGCAAAAGAACGATCACAACACACCGCGGGATGAAATATCACGCACCGGAAGACCTCCAACCGAGATTCCGAACGGTGTTTCTTCACTCAGTTTGACCGAGTTCGTTTCCCTTATGTGCTAGGAACGATCCCACGAGATAAGGCTTCAAAGACCGCACTTCGGCATGTGAATATGCCCGTTGAAAGAAGTGGAATTTTCCAAAAAATAATTTTAGTTTCTATCCAATTACCAAAATACCTTGTGGAATACAGTACGTCTTTTCATTCATAATGAAACTCCACCACATCACGTCGATTCTTCACTCTTTGCGCACTTCGTCGACGACTTCAATTCGGAATAAATACTAAACTAGGAATCGGCTTACTCAAAGGAATCACAGAAGTTTCAGAAGCTTTAACACTTTTGGTCACAAATAACGTTGGAAATACAGAGAGAAAAAGAGCACTTCTTCCGTCACACGACCCTCTCACCTCGCACAACACTGACGTGGTTGGAAGTAACTATCGGCGTCACGGCTCGTTCATGACTGCAGGCAGGCTGACGAGGTTTCCGACGTCCGAACATCGTGCTGCGGGACAGTCATATGAATCAGCGGTTCTCGTAACTGAGAAACTGCTCCTGATATTCAAAAGGCATCGCCCTCGGTGCTTCTAATTTCCCCCCGACGCCCGCTCCCAAAGGGACAACGAATGATAAGCATTTGGGGGGCTTTCAATTCCACACGCACGCCTCCAGAGGAGGGATATTCATTCATTCGACGTGCACGGCACAACAAGTGAGAATGAGTGGCGAAATGACGAACGTGAACACATCGCGTTCTCCTCAAAGACGTCAATCATTCACCGACAAAAATTCCACCAGAAAATGTTAATAAGGATATTAAAAAAAAGAAAAAAGCTTTAACCGGTGCGGTTGATGAAATCAGGCGACCAAATCACATGTTTATTGCTTGACTCGAGAACGAATATGGTCGCGAATACAAAAACCTGTCGTTCGTATTTGTTAAACCACAGGAAAAAACATAAGAATCGATATTCTCGATAAGGCCCTGGGCGACCGAATCTCATTTCAGCACTTTGCACAGAATGCTATTGACATCGAGGAGTGATAATTTCACGAATGCCGACGGGGTGATGTGAAGATGTCGTGAAGAAAATAACCCTACGCGGGTTTATTCTCACGCCGACGTCATATCATAAACTAATGGGAAAGTATATCTATATAATTAAACCTAGATAGTTTTCATCTTATCGCGTCGCTATATATTATTTAATACTTTGGCATGGTCGTTGAAACAGCTTTTCGAGCCTGGTTAAATTTCCTCCCTCGGCATCGCCCTTCAACAGGGGCAAACAACTGAATGAATCCGCCTCTACCTTTTCCGAAACTTCTTGTCACGCCACGAGGAAAGGTCTTCCCCTTCTAGTTTCTGCGCCCGCTTTCAATCAATCTGGGGGGGGAGGGGGAGGGGGGGGACGGAGGTATGAGCAGCCAGCCTTTCCTGCTTCATTTGTCTGTTCAAACTTAAGGTGTCATCATCAACGTCTTCACAAATCATCACACACTTACACCCCACGCCCACCAGCGGTATGCAACCCCTCACACCACAAGTGCTGCCCCCCCCCTCCCGACAACACTACAACACCACAGACGGCGTGCCTGTGTGACCGATTGAAAGAGAGCCCCCCCCTTGTCTCTCTCTCTCTCTCCCTCGCAGATATATCAGCTGGCTGTTTCGTCCCAAACACCAATCCGCCCACACTCCCCCTACCATTTTTTTCGTCATTGAACCCCAATTATTATCGGGACTCGCTTTCTCCTTGCTGGGATTTCCCACCTCCAGAGGACGATACATCAGATCACGCTACATTACGACTCGTTCTCTGGAATAGGATTTTTTCAAAGCATATCGCCGTCCGTTTAGTTTTAAATAGATTCTATTCTTAAGAAAATGATTGGAAACTGAGCCTTCTCAACTTTTCTGTTTTGCAAATTCAATTTCGTATCGACCCCTACTCCACCATCCTGGAATCCAAGCGACATGCCGACCCACGATGGATGCGAAGTATCATAGTAATGAGATCATGAGACATTAAGGCGAGGAAATGTTGCCTCACATTACGAGTAGTATTCATAGATTTTATAGGGTACGTCGACGGCGCTATGGTCATTTTGCACCTCTTTAGTTCGAAGATGAGAAATCTTTTGGACAACGCAACAACTATTTATGTGATGTAATGTAACAGAGTGGCATCATAACCAATCATAGATGAAATAACATTCTTTCAAAAGGGTTTCATAAGCCACCTATTGTGTTTCAACGGGATTACCAAACTTTGTGTTAGCGATTTGACTTCCAGAACCAATCACATTGTGATACAATTAATGCTAGCAACGGTTACGACACTATTAATAGACTACGGCTCAAATAACTATTTAATCGACACCGTGATTGAACTCGGTGGTCAGAATGACAAAAAATTTTATTGGCAGGTAAGTGCATATGTGCAGAAGGGCCGTACAAAGATGAGAAGCATTATGAGAGAGAGAGAGAGGGGAGCATCGGTGGAGGTGATGTGACGCCGCCACAAACTCACACTTTTGACTAAATTTTTCCTTTTAGGTAGAGACAAGGTTTCTCGAGATTAATCTCGCGACGCAGACTGCAAATTCTTCGTCGAACGCTCTCGGAATTTAAATTTCTTTCTCATGCTATTAATTGAAACTCGATCGTCTCGTGGTTGATTGAAGGAGCCCTGACATTGTGGAACTATTTATTTCACGATACTGAGAATAAGAAACATGTCGCGTTATCAAATGACTTGACGATGCTACGGTCTATTAGCGAAAATAGTCGCGTCAAAAAATCCTTAAAGCAAAGCGATTTTCATTCTTTTGGCATTGTTCGTCCTTGTGGAGGGAGAATCGATCAATATTCGGGATGACCTTTGTCCCATCGGTGACCAACGCCGATGGCACAGAGAGCGCTGTGGAGGAGGGGGTAGGGATAGGGCCGAACCCTCTCGACAGTCGAATGGGACGCCATGACGTCATCGGTGCTACTTGACCGTAGGCATTTGGCGCAAAGTCTCTCTCTCTCTCCTTCGACGAAAACACCCTCTCTGCGTGTTCCCCCCGCTGCTCTGCTGATACCAGAGACCGAAGGCGGCGATAATTTAAAAGGGGGATGGGGCAGGTCTGAAGAGAAGCGAGTCCGGTCCGGCGGGGAAGAGAGACACGCTGACTCACTCACACTCACGAGAGGGAGAGAGAGAAGAAAAGGCAGGAAAACTGAGGGGGGGAGGGCGGGAAAGAGGGGAGGGGAGCAATTTCACAGGCGGGCCACTCCGTTGGTCTAAAGTAGGCATGCCTTACAATAACGGTCTTATGACCGCATCCTTTTGCCAATGAGTGCTTACTTGATTATATGTGCGAGCAGATCGAAGTGAGGGAGCGTCTTTCAGTTTCATGCGCACCTTTATATTAACATACGTGAGAATTGAATGTGAGAATGGAGTGATTCTTCCCCCCCCCCCCCCCCCCCCCCTCCCCCCCCCCCCCCCCCCCCCCCCCCCCCCCCCCCCCCCCCCCCCCCGCCCCCCCCCCCCCCCCCCCCCCCCCCCC
>WURS02048657.1:0-25921 GCA_011762765.2 Rhinocypha anisoptera | reverse complement strand
TTCACTGACTCCATACTAGAACTCACGCATGAGCATAGAAAAGGTAAACAATGTGAGTGGCAGGCACCGCCATCTCGGGTTCAAGGTTTGACATAGAAAAAAACCGGAAAACTTATCGGAATGACTAATAATTTTTGAACGAGATTCGATTGAAAATCAATGTGAGTTTGTCAGTCTCGCGTCGTATAATCAAGAGTTAACAAAGATGAGTGGTTTGCATAGGGTGAAACTAAATAAATGTAGCTCTAAATAATGATTTTAATGCAATGGCACTTTGCCTTTCGATTATTGTCACATTAGGAGTTATTGAAAGCATTTGTAAAGTTAGAGAATCCACTGAACGATAAACTATCACCATGACCAATCCCAGATCTGTTTTTGAAAGTACGAGGGAAAATTGTTCGAAAGCGCAGTGAAAGTTAATTAGATTCTCTCGTTTGCCGCTAGGTAGAGAACAGTCTATAAAAGTTAACAATCGAAAATTTTTACCCGAATCCCCGTTATCAGCCCTTAACCAATCCACCATTTTGATCGCCATCTAGTGTCATAGTCTCAAATATTACATTACTCAGATCACTCACTAGATGGCAATAGTTAATTTGCAATGGACATTTGTACTCTCTATTGCGTCACCTTCTTAGAGAGTACTTCCTTCAATCCATTAGAAAATATCTGTGCTGAATTTTATGATCTCAAACCTCAGATAATAAACAAGGATTAACTTTTAATTTTCTGGCCAAATTTATATAAAGAGAAAAATTAATTAAAAATGTTTATAATACAATCCAGTCAGATTATATGGTGCGGGTGCATGTACCACAGGCGAGAATTAAGTGGATTAAATATTATTTAGGTTATTATTGTTATCATCAAAGGTGTTGGCATCAGTGCCTATCAAGCTGGCATTGACATGCTCGTTGGAAGGCTCAAGCTTGGTTCGCCTGCTCGGTTCTAGTGAGGCAGTGCTTGAACGCCGTCGCTGACGCTTTTCTCGCAGTAACACAGCAATCAGCACAAGTAGAAGTAGAGTGACCAGTAGTGCCATGGTGCCTCCAATCAGTGGTGCGTGGTGTGGTAAACTACAGGTCACAGTTCGATCGTGGTAAACTCGACACCACCGGTCCAGCTTGGGTAGAAGCTTGAAAGGTAACTGAGCAACCTTAGCGGTGTGATCGAGTGAGCAGTGGCCGGTGGCGTGGCGTAGCCAACAGTCGCGCACCATCCAGATGCCACAACATTTGATGATACCACCAATCGTTGAATTTTCAGGAATCACCTTAAACACGAGACCAGCTATAGTAAACGAGTGCACCAAGAGAGAGAGAGAGAGAGACAAGGTGAGATGATCGATTCAGCCCTAGTGTTTAGTGGCATAACTTTGTGAACTCATCTGTCATAAGTTTACGTACTCTCATCGAGTAAGCATGCAAAGTTTCATAATGTTCTGATACTATCATTACGTGCTGTCAATAATAATGATTACAACTGGGGACAAACAACACAGTTTTGAACTTACCAAGGTCTTTAATATGGTTGTTGCACTGAACGAATTGGTGTTTGAAGTTGGCCACACAAGACACCATAGTGTTGTATGCATCAAGCTCTTGCAAGTCGAACTCATTGATCGAGTCTTGTGAGGACTGGCCGGAAGTAATGGCTCCAAGCATGGCAAAGAGCAACAACATGGTATAAACATTGGCACTGTTCATCGCTGCTAATGTGAACCAGTATGCAAGACAAACTAAGGCACGAGCAAGCGCTAGCGAGCATAGCTACGCTCGAAGGTGCTACATCGATTAGATAGATGGTACGCCTCGGTGACGTCAGTGACGCCCGGTGGTTACTCTCCGGCCATGGTGCCTGTCCCACGGTGCAATCCGCGGTCAACCTTGCCTCTCCATCTCTCACAATCTTGATTTGAATCGATCCCCAATCAGCTTCTGTCATGCTAACTCTGGTAGCCATGTTAGGTTATATTTTTGACACTGCATCATGCATTCAAGCACTGCTGGTGCACTTCAACAATGTTGCTTGTGTTTCCGGTTTGTCAATGTTTTTTCTGACGTCGCACGTACAGCTCATGTATAGCTCAACACAACAACCCACATTGTGTATTGTTCTATCTTACTGAAGTTACTATTCGTAAGGATATTATTTTATTATTGTTTTCCATCTTTTTTGATTGTGATCTTTTGACTTTCGACTCACGGAGTTTTACCGGAGTCGGATCAGGACCAGGAGCTTAAATGGAAATTTTTTGCGCAGTTCCTTTCAGAGTCTTTAATATTATTATACTGCAATAATGTATTTTGATATTTTAGAAAACACTATTTCCCTTTCCATTATTAAAGTATTTTTTTCTAAAAAGATCAAACTGGTTAGAAATTGTAGGAGATGAGCTGTGTTCAATTTATGCACGACTGGTTTTGTCTAACTGGCGTGAATTAGTGGAATCGATCGACATAACCATTAATCTTTATTAGACACAAGATGATGCAAACGATCGATGACAGGAAACATAACGAAGACACCTAATCCTCATGTTCGGTCTGGTGTGTGTACAGTGCACATCAAATTTTAAACTAAAATTAATTTAACTAATTGAGTTGCCTTACTGGATAGCTATGCATAAGAGAAGAGAAAACGGAATGAAGACTCACTTGATGGGGCACTTCCATTCGGCTTGACCCGAACACGGTTCAGCAGACCGTTATGACAAGGTGTCGCTTGAAATGAAGTTTTAAGTGTGAATTGTGATGAGACAGAAGTGAGAGGTGTTGGTGCGTGTATTGTGCCAGTGTGGTGTTGGCAGCATGGCTCAAAGAAGCATTGGGGCCCAACAACTACAAGCGCGGCGAGTGGCACCAGTGCGTATCTGGCACTGCGCATCCTGCAAGCCAGCCCACCACACCTCCGAGCTTCGCTTCTGCCTCAATCTACTAGCTCCAATTTGGTCTTGTCTCCAAATTCTTTATAATCCAGCGCCACAAAGTTGCTAGTCAGCTAGGTTGTGCTTGGACTGAGAACCAACTTGCCACTTGTTTGCCACCGGAAACTTGTATGTTAAGTTTTTGTACCGTTGGTGAGTCTTCGTTTTGTCGTCATTTTCCTATTTTGATCACTCCCCATATCAATAGATCACAATGAATTTTCTCCAGTGGTCAATTCTGGGAGTTATCCTCTCTACTGTGTTTGTATCACTGGTGCCCGGCTCTACTCAAGATGACTTCTTAATGAATTCGCGGTGTCTTGGAATCTGTCGTAGAGATGAGGTGAGCCTTTGCAAACGCTGTTTGTTTCGCGAACCAATGCGTTTTGGCAAGCGAAAGGACGACTTCCGGGGCGTGATGCGCTTTGGAAAGAGACCAGCTGCGTTCAGAGATACCATGCGGTTTGGCAAGCGAAAACTCTCCGATGAAGTGGTGATGGAAGAGTCCGCCGAGCAACCCAATACCATTCCATCTTTAACTAGAGACAGCAACAATCCGGAGTCACTCTACGGTCGCAAATTGTTCATTCAAAAACCTAACCAAGCCGAGAACGTTGAATTAAGTGAAATCTAGTCATTTTCTAATGTAATTTAGTGTGAATCTAAGAAATCAGTGTAATCAAATCGAATGATCAATTTAATCTTTTCTTTTGAGTTTTTCAATTCTGGTACATTTTTCAAACAATTTAGGCCTTCTTATCTACAAACAATCTTCATTAGATCGCTAATTGCTGTAGTGTGTTTTAGTTGTTTTTTTGACACTTGTTTTTTTAAATCCTCCTAATAAATATAAAAACTTCTTTCTAACACTTAAGTGACTTAAAGAAGTTAGAATAAAAATGGCAAAGTTGTCCTTTTCTGTAAATGAACCGGTAATTCTGCGCAGACCATTCAAGCAAACAATTGACTGTCAAAACTAAATTGCGCACAAACAAGCTGTTTGTATGTGAAATTAATGTAATTATTATTATATATCGAGCAATTGTGCCGCGCTGGCAAGTTTGTGACATCTCTCTATGGACTCATCAGCGACAAGACATGGACGGTCCGCCGGATGAGGATGTGCATAAAATGTGCGCTAATTTGCAGTGCCCACTCCAATCTGTAAGATTGTTACTACACTCAGGCACAGTGCACCAATGGAACCGAGGGCAAGCGCGTCGGGTCGTTCGTGCTGCCGTCACTGTGCCCAGCTGTCAATTATCTCTCAGTTAGTTCCCCCTTCCCCAGCATCGGGCTATTTTAGATAAAACAGTATTGTTTAATCATCACCACTACCAGCAATCTTAGTTCGATGCTCTTGACGAGTGTGACGTGTAGCTATCACAAGTGTGATCCGAGTCAATGAAAAGAGATGAGTAGCAGCTCATTGCAATGCTTCCTGTTGTGCAGCAATGGTACGCGTCGGTGGCAGCAGCAACAGTTTACTGGGCTAACACTCTAATGCTTGCCAATACTGCTCACATCGCAAGCATGCAGTTAGCAAACAGTGTGCTTTCTTTCTAGATTGATACTTTTACTGCTTAGCGTAGTCATTCGCGCGTGTGTGCCAACTTGTCTCAATTAATTTCTACCCATACATTCTACACTGTTACGCTAAATATGCCGCAAACGGACTTCAAAGGAAAAGTTGTTCTCGTAACTGGTAAGCTAAAATGTTCTTAGTGATAATTGACCAATACTTAGTTTCAGGTTCAAGTTCGGGAATTGGTGCCGAAATCGCAATTCACTTCTGTAAGCTAGGAGCTTCGGTAGTAATCACTGGACGTAATCAAGAGAGATTGCAAATGGTGGTGCAACGATGCCAACATGAATTGAGTGGAGCGCTAGTGTTTCCTATTGTAGCTGATTTAAAACAAGAGACAGATATTGTACGGATTATCGAGGAGACCGTTGCCAAGTTTGGACAACTTGATGTGTTAATCAATAATGCTGGAATCTATCAGTTGGGATCAATCTTGGACAAAGATTATATGAACCTTTACGATGGCATTTTTGAAACTAATGTGCGTAGTGTGGTGCAGCTTACGTGGAAAGCAGTGCCACACTTGCTAAAAACCAAAGGCAACATTGTCAATGTGTCGAGTGTTGCTTCGCACAAACCGGTCAGTGTTGCTTATTTGTCTGACCAGATGTCGCTAATGGCAACGATTTCCGTTTTTTCTTCATAAAGGGTTCTACTAACACAATCTATGCCATGTCCAAGTGTGCCATCGATATGTTTACTAAATGCATGGCTCTTGAGCTGGGACCTAAAGGCATACGCGTCAATGCCATTAAGTAAGAACATATGGTGACATAACTAGGGATGCAACTAACTTTGTTCTATAGTCCTGCAGCAATTCGTACGCCAATCTTTGACAAGGTTCAAAACAGTGACTTAGGCACTGACCAGATGGTGGAAATGGCTGCCAAGAGTTATCCGTTGGGCCGAATTGGAGAACCAGAGGATTGCGCACGGGCGGTGGCTTATCTTGCCTCGGACGATGCGAGCTTTGTGAGTGGTGTAACTCTACTGGTTGACGGAGCCAGCGTCAATTCGCCACTTATCCTGCCCAAGCAGGCTAACTAGTAACCAGGGCGAGTTGACTCGATGTCTGCTGTAACCGCCCCTCGGCTCACCTCATTCTACTGCCAATAAAGCATAGCGAACACTCAACTCTCGAAACGAGTCAGTCCGGATTCATGGCGGACCCAGCGTGCGTCAGAAAGCGAGCCTTTCTCACTGCAACAGTGGGGACAAATCAATGCACACAATGGAGGCGTTTAGGGGGAACACGAGGCCAATGATTGGGCCCTAGCACTACTGTTTGACGCGCGCTAGAGCTGCTACCGCCGCCTCGCTTTGAGTGGCCCTCACCACTATGCCACTCGATTTGAAAGGTGAAAAGTAGCGCAAGAAGTGGGCCTTTTGTATTTCTATTATCCAGTACAAAGTGACGAATATTTAATGTACCACTTGAAAAATTGGCCAACCAGTCAATCAATGTAGCGACTCATGGTTGGTAACGTGATCCAACCGCTAGTGGTGTGCTCATCCTCTCGGTCTAATTTACACTTGGAATCATTATCATCAACCAAAACAGCATGGGTGATAATTCTCAGCTTCTCAATTCAGTACACGGTATTTTATTTCGTCCATGGGACTCAAGCAATGCCCAGCAACATCTCAAGGCAAAAGTAGAAACAGAAGGCAAAGAAGTGCTCAAGAAGGCACTGCCATCGATGGCCTCAGATCATAGTGGGACAGTGATACGTCAGCCCAAGTCGTGCGTCAAGCCCATGGTCGGCTCTATGTCATCGGCAGCAATCAGATCGTCACTCTCTTCCAACCTCCATCTAGGGATGCCCCATTCCTCTTTTTTCTCGTTACTTGGTCCAGCAGCAGCTGCGTTCAATGTTAAGTCTACGTCAGCAATGCCACTCTCACATCCATCTTGCCAACCAACTTTCAAGTTCAACGGGTTACTTTCAGGAAATGCGAATTTTCACCCAAATGTTACTTCAGACAATCTTTCTTTTCCAAACATTTTCCCATATAATATGTCCGCTTTATCGAATCCTTCATGTCTAGCAGACATAATGCCATTGCCATACAAAAATACATCTTCACTAACATGTGGTGGCAGCTCAACTCATGTGCTCAACAAAGTGAACGAACAATCGAAGTCGATGGACAAACAAAGCAAAAAACAAAGACCCAAACGATTCCAGTGTCCGCACTGTCAGGTGTCCTTCTCCAATAATGGTCAACTAAAAGGCCACATTCGAATTCACACAGGTAGGTGTAGCTATCTCAAACCCAAGTTGTTTCGTAAAATTAACGTATTGTTTCTATTGGAAAGGCGAAAGGCCGTTTGTATGCGATCAAGCCAATTGTAACAAGACGTTCACACGCAACGAGGAGTTGACTCGCCACAAACGCATCCACACTGGACTGCGACCCTTCGCTTGTTCGGTGTGCAATAAGCGTTTTGGACGAAAGGATCACCTAAAGAAGCACGTGAAAACGCATCAGAGGCCACCACCAATTGCAGTACCATTGTCTCTAAACGCTGCCAGTCTTACAGCCTACTCAGCCGCAGCCGCTGCTGCTTTCGGCTACCCATGGCTTTAGCCACATCTTCTGTTATTACTATCTCATGTTATCATCTATTTGTTATTATTTTTTACAATTTGTTGTTAATCTTTGTATGATAAGTCAACTTTTAAACCTATTTGATTATAAAATAATAAAATGAATGCAATTCAAGATTGGACGGAAATAATTGCCTTTGATATAGGTTCAGAGTAAAGTAGGACTATGGAAAACTAGGATGCGTACCAAACTTGAGAAGTGCTCTATAAGCGAAGTTGAGTGAGACACGTGACTACTACCAAGAGTCTCCATTATTTATGTTGCTGGGGAGCTTTTCAGACGAATTGTAATAAGATATGCATTACAAATCGCTATAATCGCATTAGAGATCAGAGCCGACAGTGATAGTGCCAAGTACGACAGTTGACAAGGCACACTTTATAGGCCTATTGGACTAGTGATTCGATCCGGGCAATCTAGCACTGCAAGGCAGACAGGCCAGGCCATGACAAGCGATCGTGATGCCAAGCGAAGCATTACTGAGTGGTTCCGATCAATTCTCTCCAATCCTATTAGAGTGTTATGTGCGTTGATCTACTGCCTAGGTACTCTGCATTTGGCACTGACGTGCGTACAAATTGCCCCTCAACATGTGTGTTAGCCGATCAACCACCATTGCACTCTCAATCGTGATTTTTCTCAATGAATCATTGACTCATTGATGGTGCAACAATTAATTTACAATTTAAACCGCTTAGTGACAGAGTGACCTGTCGCGAATCGAACCCGGTGGCAATTGGGCTACCGTTCTCCTCGCCGTGACAGCCCGATTAGCAACGCTACTTAGCTCAAGTATTTGTTCCGCTTGTCTGTGGCCCAAGTCAAACGCGTTTGATTAACTCACACTCTTGATTCAGCGGTGGCAGTCTTGGATCAATAGAAACGCTAGCTAATGGGGACCAGTGAGAGTGAAGACGCACCCAGGTATGAAGTGGCTTTGCTGTTCCAGTAGCTACATTGATCATGTTATGCTTTAACGCGGTCTTTGTGTGGTCAGTTAGATAGCCGGTGGCACTCTGCGCGTTTCTACTTGACTCTCTACAGCTTGCAGCTCAATTTGGCGCCGACAGTTTGGTTTCAGATTCTGACAATGTGACAATGATTAATCGATTGCTAATTATGATTGCAAAATTATAAAATTAATTCATCATTTTACTGTTGGTCAACATTTTGATTGTAGTAATAAGCATTAACAAGCAAACCCTTGAAGTGTTGGGGTACGTGTCAATAAAAATCAACATATCACTAATTTCTGTTTGCAAGTATTTTTAACTCATACTCTTCACTTACAACTGTAAAGTGATTTTTATCAAAATACCTAGATATTGAATGTCATTGAAACTATAAATATAGACAATATAAACTTATAGATTAGCTAAATAACATAAAAGTTGTTATTTGTGAGAATACTACATGTAGATGCAAAAGAAGTGACACTACCGAGGTTAGAACAGTGATGATGATGCTTGTGGTTGGTTGGTGGTAGGTCGGCGGTAGGCCGCTAGTGATGTCGGTGGGTGCAGTGTGTGTGTCACTGTGTTTGTGCACCAAGTGTGAAGATCCGCGGTCTTGGCAGGCTGATTGTGATCTGATTACGGCTCGCGCACGGCGCCGCATTGTCTTGACCGTGCCAATTGGATGATGACATTAAAGAATTATGAGCTCTCCATTATGCCACAGTCTGCCGCCTTTTCTCAATTGTAATTGCAATTACAATGCGCGCTCGGCAGCGTGGAAAGCTAAGAGCGGGTCTTATTAGAAACACTTTTTGGAGCAAAACCGACACCGAGGGAGAAGGAGAGCGGGAAACCCATCGGTTATACCTAGCGGGCCACTCGAGTAGCGCTCTCATTCACTCCACTTGTTTTTGATGCCTCACTGACTCGGTCTCACCACTCCATTCACACTTTCGGTTATTTGTAAGGCGACCCAGTCTGCTCAGAAGGCTACCTAGCCGCGGTGTGCTTCAATTGAGTGTCGGTGTTGCCCTCGCCAGTGCCCTCCACTCATTTGTTAGTGTGCTGCTTGACCTCGCACTACTGCCTGGCCACGCAATCTGTCAGCACCCCTTGCAGCCCACCCGCCGCCACCTTCATTAGCTCGATTCAACACCTTTGCCACTCACATCTACCAAGTATACGATCTAAGCCTTCCGCGCTTGCAACAACTACAACACCTTTTCTTGCCTTTTTAATACATTTCAGCTTGGCTGTTCGCTCACACTCACCACTCGCCACTGACTTTTATGTAGACTTCACCTGTACTCAGGTCGGATTGCTCTACTTGGTGCAACAATCTGTAGATATAAAATGGTTTGATGCACTACTCGTGTCGACTGTTGGACTAATTGAGTGTAAAACTCTTAATATTGACAAAAATAGTTAAACTTGATTACTGGTGAACTTCAATATGAGAATAGTGTTGTGAAGCATTGAAGAGTTATTCTAGGTTATTCTAAGATTCTGGTCACTTTATTGTGCTTAGTTTGATGTTATCAATTCATTGCATATTGATAGACAGTTCATCTATTCCAGTAAAAGATTCGTTTTTTAGGAACAAGTTCTATACCGCAAATTCTTCTCATTACGAAGGGCTCTTTACCCACCACTTGAATAGTGGTTATGTTGCCATCAGATTGAACTATCTTGGACCGAGTACCAGGCGGTCGGTTAAGAAAGTGGCTTGGTGCTGCACATTGTTAAAAAAATACTGTCTGGTTATAAACCAACTTTGAGCACGTTTCTGGTTATAACTCAACAAGTCTTTGTCATAGACTTTCAATTTTAAAATGTACGTTTTTAAGCAGCCATTTTGAAAAATCAACGCTGAATTTTTTAAATTGTTAGGGTTATAAGTTAAATTTTCTTAAATTGTCATCTTAAAAGCTGGTATTTTTGAAATTGTATGGTTATAATCAGAAACGTGCTCAATAGCCAGACAGTATTTTTAACAGTGCAGTGTGACTAGTGTTCCAGTTCGCGCCGTGCCATGTCTCTGTCAAAGGCTTTTTCATTTCGAGATGCCGATAAATGAGCCGATATGGCGCTGAGTTTACATATTAGGATAAGAGATGAAATGAGATTGATGAATAATTAGATTTGATTTGGCCCAAGAAAGCAAAGTTATCGAGCAAATCAATGAAAGATGCCAAAGATGGTAAAACAATGATGATGATGATGATTATGTGATGAGGAGGAGAAAATATGATGTTGCTAATAATTGACTAATAAGCCTATAACTAAAGCAAAGCAAGCTTGTTAGGTGGTGTGTAGTGTTGACAGTTAGCAGCGCGGCAGTGTTTACTTGCATCTCCAACTCTAGAACCTTCTAGCCACCCCAACTCAGTCAGGAGTGCTTCAAATCTTAGATTAATGAATATGAAGTTAAAAGTTCCTCACTTTTTATCTACCTCTCTTGTTGAAGGTTTCTACTAGAGGTGGTTTTGTGAGGAGGTAGATGTTCAAATATGACGAGCAACTGTGACAGTTATACTTAGATAATATGGAAAACAAAATAAAAACTCTAGGCTTAAAATGTGTAATTTAAAGGTTTAACAACAAAATGTAGGCTAAAAACAAATATATCGTTGAAATAATTATGTAAATCAGGCAGACCAAGACATCAGTATCAATTGTTGTCAACAATAATTTGTGAATTTTCTAAAGTTCTATGTAATAGTATATCGATATCAAGAAAGTGCGGCTCTGTGTTTTGATCATGGTCTTGGAAAGATCTGTCGGCAAGTGGGCAAAACGGTGAACAATGTGAGCAACAATTAGCACTTGGGTTCGCATGGTGACACAATGGGCTGTAGACAAGGCAAGAGCTCGCGAAGAGCTAAGGGCAAAGACAAAGGTTTGTTCTCCATTCTGGTGCCCACTGCCCATTGCCAGCGGCAGAGTCGGCTCGCGCATAGTGCCTCGCCAGGCTGCACCAGAAAAGAGGGCCAGCACTAGGGCTGGACATGGGTTTGGTGCTTTTGTACCTGGCAAGCCAGACAAACGAAACTCGAGAGAGTGTCAATAGCAAGTTGGCTTTTTAATGTTGTCGTGTCAAAAGCAATCTATTTAATCCACTTGAAGAGTCAAACACATTGAATGAGTGAGAGGGAGCACAATGCGCGCGCCACTGGCAGGCACTCGAGTTGCACACAAAGACATGAGGTCCGCGCGGCATCGGGCCGGCGTGGGGCCATCGCCACTCTGCCCGGCTTTCACTCGTCATCTCCTTTGTCTGACGAGCCGAGCAGCAATCGCCTCGCTACATTTGCACGGGTCGTTAGCAGACCACTTGGCTTGCGCACCACCGCAATGACTGGTCATGAATTTATTGATTGGATTGGATCAAGTGAGAAAGTGACTCGTTCGGCAAAAACAATGCGACAAACGCTTAAACCAAACGGCACCGTTTAAAGCACGCGGGCTTCTGCGTGTTCTCCCTTCTGTTTTGTTTTCCTAATGATTTGCCACTTCTCTACCGCTTGGTCCATGATCCCTCTCTACAAAGGTGCTAACTGAGAAGAACAATAAGAGTGAAAGAGAGGCTGTGAGAGGCGCTAGCTCACCAGCCACTGCACCAGTGTCTGGTTGGCTGGGTCCAAGGACCGTGGGTCGTTTTGTGAGCCTCTCCCACCCTGTTCACACAGCGAATCTTTTAGATTGAGTGAAACCAATAGTGTTGCTCTACAGCAGTCATCAGACAGCCCTCTCACAGGATCGATCAATTACTTGTGTCTCGGATCACTCATCGTTGCTCATAAAACGGTCATTGAGAGCTGGTCCCCATATATTGAAGGAAGGGGGAGGCAGTTCATAGATATTAGAGTGCAATGTGCAATCGACACCTAGTATAATATTGGTCAATTGTACTGTAGAGATACCTCACCCATTAGTCGACTGAGTTTGGTTACATTTGGATTGGATCGGATAGACACAATTAGCATATGCCATCCATTACTTCGATTGTTTCTTTGCAACTTCCCACACCCTGTCGACCATGAAATATGAGCCAATTTGTCAACAATCTATTCACATACAACTTGATGAAGTGGCTTAGCTAGTTGGACTCGATCGTCACTGTCAGCTATTGTCCTATCTTGCTGATGAATGAATAGACCTTAGTGGAGCAATTGGGAGCTGGCATGGAAACATGCGCGGTATACCATTGACAAAGCTAGTTGCCACAAACACCAGCGGTAGTGAAGAGTGAGTCGCTCGTGCCAAGTAGCGGACCACACAGCAGGCTCATCTAAATAACAATCGAACCAACCACGGGTGGCACTAATCCCCTCTCAAGGTGCACTTCAACAGTCAATTAGGCAGCGACGACTCGGGTCGATGAGTGGCACTGCACAGTCAGCACCGGGGTGACACTCAAAAGATCACTGGTGGCGTAGTGTCATCTTTTGTGCTGGCCACCACACGCGCAACTCTGCATCGATTCTTGGCAGTGACCACCTCATCGCCAGACCATTGTCACCTCTGCCAAGTGATCCACCCCCCTTTCCGGTCACCATTTACGGGTTTCCATTCAAATTCAAGATTATATTTTAGTTTAAGTTCGAGCAGTGCATTTAAAGATTATTGTACAAAAAAGGGCAACATTTACCAAAAGTCACAATTGATAAACAGAATAAACAGTGTATATAATAATAAAATTGGACGAAGCCATGGTGGCAAAGGAAGAGCGATGATATGTATAAAAAATAAGCAAAGACGAAAAGAGAAATGGACAGAGTAAAGTGGACAAGGGTTTATGAAAAACTCAACGCGTAACGGACCAGACGGTAGAGCTGAATGAACTTTCGTACATGTTCTAGGTCAACTTTCTTCTCGTCCAAACGAAGCACAATGTTGTCATCAAGCTCCACTTCGCGGTTGATCACAAACAATAGTGATGAAGCCTTTTTGCACACCTTAAACACCTCGGCATAGTCATCAAACTTGAATTCAAAAATGTCTAATTCCAGTTGATCTCGTTTCGGCATATAAATAAAGCTAATCAGTTCGTCCTTACTGGCAATTCTTATTGCATTCTTCGAGGTACTTAGTTTAAAGTAAATGTTAATGTTGAAGTTTTCTACTCTAATATCAATCAGTTTGTTGATCACCCTGTTAAATGAGTCATTAGTGAAAAGTCTGAGTTGTGAAAACCTACCGGAAGTAGTTAATAAAGTTGTTGTTGATTTCATCTAACTGCTCATCTAATTTAATTTCCAGATCTTTTCTTTTTGATGCATGTTTGATTAGGTTGATTGCAATATAATTAAAATTAAAACTTGCAAAACTTGGAGTTTGCTTGAGGAAAAGGCAATTTTTGAATAAAGAAACTCGATTTGGAATCAAATTAATAATAAAGATGCGCTCGTAGGGTCCAAAGTTATTGTCTTCTATTTCTTTTTTGATCAGACTCAACACCCAACTGTTGGTGATGATGTTGGCATAGAGCAATAGCTGAGTTCGTAACTCATCATTCTGACTCGACTTGCGTCTCTTGGGGCTTCGGTGGATGAAGATGTCGGGACTATCCACACCCATGTGGTTGCTCATATTGTCCGCTTGCAAATAGTTATTGACGTACAGTCCTTCCGGGGTTTGCATGTTTATCGATAATTTCTTGATACGCTTCTCAAGGTTCTCGACAATTAGCTTTTCCACGTCTATGTAGTAGTATGAAAACTTGACACTAAGATAGTCTGGCTCACCCAGCAAGAGTAGAGCTGCAGCATTATTATCGTTGTCAATGAAGTTCTCGCTGCTTTGCTCGAGCACTTCCCAGATAAATTGACCTTTGTTGGAACCAGCTCCCCCTGTAAGACAAGTGTTACATTGCACGGATCAAATAAAAACATCAACAACACCCCGAAGGGTGCTCTATATAAGCTATCTGTACGCATCAGACTTTGCTATATACTCGAATCACTAGAAAATTAAACAACAAATTCAATAAATTCTATAGCGAGCGAGAATTTGTCTTTTATTTACTTTAGCAGATGCTTTTCCCAATGTGCTATTTTGAGATAATAAATTAAGTTTTTCTTGACAAAGAAATAGTATTTGTTCTATGGTTCGGGTCACATCTAACTCTCAAGATAAATCAAAAATACAAACCAAAAATGAAGATGCACTTGGGGTTTGGATTGTCCGGACTCAGGTAGGTATGAAGATTGTGAGCACTGATGGCCACGGTGTTGCCACACGCATTGGCACGCTTGGAAAGATCTACGATTCGCGTGTGGAACTTGCTAATTGCACAGCCCATTGCATGATTTGAAAGGTTGACACATTTCCAGGTGATCTTGCTGAGCTGATGCTAAGCTCATCAAGCCAAAAACACGTGATTGAGCTAGTAGCTAAAATAAGTAAATTTTAATAAACCATTAAATTGGTAGAGTGAACTGAGCTGGTGGATGTACAAAAGTTGAGTTAGGTAGACCAGTGGTCAATCACGTTGATTATGCTACAGGTGAGCGAGTGGTCAATGATAGTCCATTGAGTGGTCCAAGTGAAGGTGATCACAGCTGCACACGCCGACTGAACCCTGGACTCCATGAATTCAAATACATCGAGCCAACCTGCACCCAGCACTTGACACTTATATAGATCGAGCAAGACCAAGGTAGCAATCACACCGGCGCGCTACCGAGGCGAGGCATGCTCAAAGGCAGAAGATACACAAGTGCCCTAGCACACCGAGTCAGTGGTGTGGACACTCGAGGCAGATCGCGACCAGGATGTTACCAGTGCCCCACACACTTCACCTCAAACACTAACAGACTCCTAACTGACCATCCGACTTGTCACTCGGGCTCACATTCACCACCATTGTCACTCTCGGCACGCTTCTAGCACAAACTCATTCGGAGACTTAATAGTTATATAGAGATTCATTAGGCTTTCTTTTCATTCCTGGTTCCTGTCGAAACATTACCAAGAAAAAAAGACAATCTGCACTAATGAGAGAAGCAACTCAAAGACCAATTGCTTTCCGTTAACATACCATTAGCGAACAGGGACAAACGGTAGCACCACAAACTTTCTTTTGATTAGTTCACTAAATATAGCATAAGTCATTCGATTGAACCCCCAAATCTGTTGCATAAAGTTTCAGTAAATTACAACGATCGATAGAATCATAATTGCGAAGAGTAATATAACTATTGATTGCAATACATGATTCGTAGTACTAACTAAGCAAACTGTTACTGTAGACTAATTGGCTTTTAACAATTAAGTGTAGGTGTTACGGTGTTCCATTATCACTCAAGTTGTCAATTAGATCACTGATGAAGTCCATAACGAGCTTCACTAAGCAAACATTTGTTTTTTATCCTTTGACATGACACGAGAGGACAAACTATTTTGGTAATCCAATTAAACTTAAAATACATTAAAAATACTCCGTTTTGACTAAGACTAAGACTTAGTCTAAGTGTTATTCTTCTTTTATGAAAAAAATATAGCCAAACTATAAACAACTAAAATGAGTAAAACAGTAAATCATCTCTCACGTCTAAACTTTTCAGTTAATATGTTATTCAGAATAAAAATAAGAAAATGTCTCTCCCATATAGTACATTACTTGTCATATAAAAAATGTTATTTTGATAAAAAAGGTAAAATGTTATGATTGAAGGGGACGTAGTTGCTTGATTTTAGCCTTAAACTTGGTGATATCCACGGTGGACTTGGTAGAGGTACCGAGTGTGCTTGGTGTGTCTGGTTCGGTGGGTGGCACGAAAGGTGCCGCTCTCTTCTCCTCCTGTCTCTTCCGTGCAGCCACCTTCTTCTCGGACTTATCCTGCATTTTCATGAGCTTTCGCTCACGCTCTTTCATGAAAAACTCGCCTGTCAATGAGAAGGTAAACATTGTTAACCAACACCATAATTAGCCACTATCAACCAATATTGATATACCTGAAAGCAACTCTTTATCAACTTTGCTTTCTGTTTGTGGCGGAGGGAATGGCGTGTACTCCTTCTTCTTCTTCACTACCTTGGGCTTCAAACGCTTAGACAAGGTTCGCGACTTGTATTTGGGCAGAAAACGGTCCCAGTCTTCGTTCTTAAGATTGGGATCTTTTGCAAGTTCGCGTTTGATCATCAATGCCTTGATATTGTAGATGGGATGAACATTCTTCATTGTGTCTTCAACAATTCGTCTCACTTGCTACAAAAATAAATGCAAAAAATGTAATTTGCCTGGGAGAGTATATCAAACAAGTCATACCTGAAGTCCCTTGTGAGGGCCAATAGCAGCGACTGTGTTGCCTTGGGTGAGCACATAGCAATTAGTGAGCAGCTCAATAGCCTTTAAGGTAGATCCGTTGGGCCCGAGTAACCTTTGCCGGCGTCGCACAAATCGCTCGCGGTTACTCACCATATCGCCAATTTTGATGATATCACACGCGTTCTCATCCTCAAGAATTTTTATCGCTTGTTCATATGGAACTGACCGGGCAAGCAATTTGATCATGTCACGCGCTTTGATAATAATAAAAGGGTCCCATGTTTTGCGTGTAGTAGCCACTGTCATGCTGCCTTCCACTAGATCAAGCTCGGCACGGATAAAGTGTTCCGACAGTGTTTTTTGCACCAATGGCCAACATTCCTTTAGGTATTTCTCGCGATATTTGGGAAACAACGTAGCAAATGCACTCTCCACCAGAATGCCATTGGGGTTGTCTTCAGGTTTGAATTTTGGTATTTCCATCTTCCACGGATTTTCAACTAAAACAAAACAATTTTATTTAATTCGATTCAGTTTTATAGTTAAAATCATACCGATTTCATCTATATCTTCCATGTTGAATCGCGAATACTCTGTTCAGTAAATAACAATTGGCATGAAAAGCATGCTTTTCAGTGCGCTCGGCAAAAATAAACACGTGAGACTAGTAGTATCGAAACTATCGATACTTGACAAAACATGTTTTTTAAATTTTGAGCATGTATAATAATTTTTATTAATTTAAATTTTACATCTTTAAATTGTAAAAAATTTGGTTTAATTAAATATTAAAATTAAAATTTAACAGAATTAATAATATTTCACAAATGTTGCCTTAAATAGCAAACATGTGAAGTTTGTGATGATGATGTGTGTTAAATCGTCCTTCACTTGTTTATGACTCACCAACAAGTTGATAGGTTGGCTCATCTTGCCTGCTTCACTGAACACTTCAACCTTGACTGTGATTTCCAAGTGCCTTTGTGAATCAATATGAGTGCTTATTCAAATAATAATATAGTTGACATAAAAATGAAACAGAAAGGCTCTGGTTAGTCGAATTCTTTATCAATATTTGTTGTTTAAAACTTGTTTTTTGTAGTTTTATCGCCGTACAACCATAGGGTTGATTCGAGTCAAAATCATATCTATCAAAATGTAGATGAGCTTCCTTTGCCTCCTCCACCAGTGGGCCAGACTGGTAGATTTTGTTTTGATGGATCGCGAAGCCACTTGCAATTTCCTTTACCACCTTTACCCGAGCTGGCAAATACAAACAAACAAAGTCAAGATTTGTCTACAAGCGGAAATACTAAAGCTCCAAATCACTATGAAAACATTACAAAAATGACACATGTAAGATACTCTTTATTTTTTGTAATAATAGTGATAATTATAATAGTTCTTAATAGTCTAATTATTTGGTGCAGAATAGTTTGAGATCTAAAGCCAACCTTAATTTTTTCCTACTCACACTTTAACACTTGTTAATTGATTGACAATTTGTATTATTTTTAATTGTCATTCTCATTGTTTGCTTCTTTGATTAGATAACATAGTAGCGATTAGAGGTGTTACGTTTTTGACTTGTGTGATAAGTTGATTTAGAGTCCAAACGTGAGTTTCACAAGTTGACATATGACAGCGCCAGAAATGGTACAAGGCTGCCACCGCCCAAGGGCTTTCTTTTGCTCATTCCTCTCACCGACTTTAGTCTTCATTTTGGCAAAGATAAAATTATTAGTCTCTTATGGAAGGGCGGTATTCTCCATGTTGCTCTGTTCACATGACTATATGCAAATAGGCTAAATTTAGTATGCCACCATTTGGCATCGCTATTGCCTTGTTTATGTTCAGGTGGAATTTCATCATCGAGTGCTGACAGTGAGAGCATCATCACTATATATAGTTTGTGTCTCATTTCGACCGTGGCGTGGTACTGCCTTGAATTCGAATCTGTCAGGTTAAGCTTGGCAATGAAGGCAAATCATGAAAGTGTGTGTACAATCCAGAAGAGTTCCAGTGATCAGATGACTGACAGTTAGTAGAGTGGAGCACGGATCGCGCGCGCTTGCAAGTGGATTGTCTGCAATTCACCACCTTACCTCGAGCATCGCAACCTAAGTGATCTAATCTCAGTCTTAGCAACATCACAAATCTCAGAGAGGGCTTAGCCAAGCTGACTTGATTGTTGGTCCCCATCGATACTAAGTACCGAGTGCCACGTTGGCGCACTCAATCTGTTGCTGACAAGTTTGCGCGCTTCTATTTTTCACTTTAATTAATTCATCTTTCATTCTTGCTATTATTTGCTTAGATTGCTTCCTTTGCCACTTGGTCAGGGGCAAGTAGATGGCACCGACACTGTCGCTGCTACCGGCAACTCTCTTTTTGCCTGATACAACAGTGCTAGGTGGTATTATATTTTTACTCCAACCTTTATCAATAGATGCTCTTTCAAGCTTAGGTGACACTGCGTCACTCACTCTCGTTCGACACTCTTTGCACTTTTCCAGTTGAGTTAAAGGCGTCGAGTTATGTGGATCATTAGACTGGGCCCAACTTGTTTGTCTAGTCTTGTATAATGCTTTTATTGATAGTTGCTGAGAATCGCTGCTAGCGGTATCGAACTGCAGTTACCCGGTAGGGCTTCTTTACTGCTTCTTTGAAAGCTTCTTATTTTTGGGTGCGACATTTGCACCTATTTATTAGATGAATTTGTCTCTCTTTCACCCCACATATATGATGCCGTTTGTGAAAGCCGAAACGATTCCAAGTTGGCTTGGTTAAATTTAGTTGGCTCAGTTGAGAAGTTTGAGGCCAGAACGTTCGGTGTGATCGCTGTCATCGACTTAGTTTTGTTTACTTCTGCAGGCCATCTACGATTCGATCTACGAGCCGATACAGGCCAAGCCGAGCTGCCCCAAATGGACTTGCAGTAGCGACTCTTCACAAGCCCCACTTTACGCCAATCTGATTCCCCGAACCAGTGCCAACAATAACAGTGCCAATAGTAGCACATCACTAGGCAAGAATTTCGTCAGCAAACAAACGCCTGACAAATCTCAAACCGCAATCTACGCTAATTTGGTGAACAATACCCCGTTCATTACATCGGGAAGCCACAAGCAAAGTCCGGCTTCTATTAAAAACTGTATATTCATCGCTCTACTTGGTGTCGCTTTCTCTCTCTCTTACGCTTGTTTTCTCATTTAAAGATCTTCGCGTTAATCGCTTCTCAAAAGAGGAAGAGGAAGTTGACCACCTGACCGATTTACTGGTCAAAAGCATGGAGAACTCAGCTGAACCTGATTTTTTTGGTATGAGACATTGACAAAGTTGTAATATGATAGAATAGTACTGCAATTGAGAAGTCACTTTGGCAAAATTTCAATGATCAGTGATCTTAGATGAGCAGTGACCGATTGGTAGGCCAGTTGGAAGCATCCAAGTTTCACCCAACTAGTGCAATTGCCCTTGTAGTGCTCATATTGTTCAGTGCGCGCTTGTGGTTCTAAATTTAGCTTGTCTGTTCTTATTATTGGCACTTGTTTCAACACATTATATACTTTTATAAATTTTTAAACAGTACTTTGACTTGAAGGAATGTGAATAGGAAAGTTTAGGCTATCATCAATGAATTGTTGGCACTTGTTGCTAAATTTTAAAAATGAGTCTTCTGGGGTAGTCTTCATTTGTCATACTTGATGACATTGATTGAATATATTGACAATTGGAAATTCAAGTGAGCGATTTGTAGCAGCTTAAAAGATATACGGCTTTAGTTGTCGTTTTGGTACTGATTTGTTGGCTAGTTATGCCAAGTTTCTTACTTCTTCCTGAAAATCTGCCACCGATTATCAATGGTGAATAGTGGGAGTACTACTGAGTGGCGCCAATTAGCAACATTTGACGTAGCCAGCCGGCAGTGGAGCGACACGCGTGTGGATCTACTTTCTTCCACTCCCGGTTGGCATGCCATTGCAATTTAATTCATTTTGTCGCGCCACTACAGCAATCACAATGCCAATTCTTTTGTGGAGGCAACTAGATCTAGATGGTTATGACTATCTTAAGAGTGGCAAATGTCACCCAACTACCTACACTTGTATGATCGATGTTGGTGATAGTAACTACCGCAGTTGGTGGCAGTGGGCCCAAGTCTGTGTCCACCGATGCCGCTTTTCCGATTGTTCGATAGTGACTCGCCCATTCTCGGTGACTTTGGTTCATTACTCTTGATCTCTCTCATATTGATGCTATTTCTCCTTCTATCTTTATCTCTAGGCATGTGCAATAAGTGTGGCGAGAGGGTGGTAGGCGAGGGTAGTGGCTGCACTGCCATGGAGATGGTCTACCACATCCAGTGCTTCACTTGTTTTGTGTGTCGTGAGTATTTCTATCATGATCGATCTTGGTGATCATTCATCTTTGTTCTTTCCTAGACAAGGAACTACGCGGAAAACCTTTCTATGCCATGGAGAGCAATCCCTACTGTGAGGATTGTTATCTGGTGTGTGTCTTGCTTCTATTCGACTGTTTTTAACATATCTTTGGAAACCCTTAGAACACTTTGGAAAAGTGTTGTGTATGCGAGAAACCCATTTTGGATCGTATTTTGAGAGCTACTGGCAAGCCTTACCATCCGAGTTGTTTTATGTGTGTGGTTTGCCACAAGTGTCTTGACGGGATCCCTTTTACCGTGGATGACTCTAACCAGATTCATTGCATCGACGATTTTCACAAGTAAACATGACAATTGTTAAATAACACAATTCATTTGCAACTGTTCCTCTTTAAATACAGGAAATTTGCTCCTCGTTGCTCGGTATGCAAAGAACCAATAGTGCCAGAGCAAGGCAAAACTGAGACGGTGCGCGTGGTTGCCCTGGATCGAAGTTTTCACGTCTCTTGCTACAAGTGCGAGGTATGTGCCACGTTATCACACTTGAGGCTTTAATTGAATTTTGCTCTATTTTCTATAGGATTGTGACTTGCTGCTTTCATCGGAAACGGAAGGTCGCGGGTGCTATCCACTGGATGATCATATTCTATGCCGAGGTTGCAACGCCAAGCGTGTGCAGGCTATCTCCGCCTGAAGTTGATTGATGCCTTGAAGTGCACTATTTCACACAGTCTAATTCTAAAATCAACTTCTCAGTTACTTCAGATCTTAAAGTTTATTACAACTTTTGCTTCATATTTTTATGGCTCTGTGCCTAATTTGACAATGGACAATTTTATTTATTGATCTACTCTTTGATATCAATATAATTTATATATATATGTTACCAATAATGAGTAATAAAAAGGCTTAAACAAATAAAATGTATAAAGCAAACGTTTATTTGCACGTTGAAGATATTTGTCTAGTGCATTGCGTAGATGATGGCAAGCAAAATGGAAAAGATGAAGGAAGAGGCCATTGTGACGATTTCGCTGTACCAAGTATAGTCACAAATGTACTGGTGTTGATAGATGACCACATTGATCACGAACACCACCACGTAAAAGACCAGGAAGAGAAAGATGGATATGGGCTCAGCGAAAAGTGCCACGATGATCAAAAAGAAGGTGATTAGCATAATGGCACAGAACCACGTGATCACCCATATTTTGCTGTTATCCAACTGACCAGGGTTATCTTGAATATACTTGATCAGGTCTACCAGATGCAATCCCAGTGCCGCGAGCAGAACAATGCATTCACAGATCTGAAGTAGAAGAATCAAGATGCGAATAGCTGCTTGTTTCATTGTTTTCCTTTCACTACTGAAACACAGTTAGAACATTGGAATAGAATAAATACACCAAAAAGCTAAATTTCACAATCGTTGATTTTTTAATCTAATTGACTTTTTTAAAAGCAAGTTTAACAAAAACAATGCATTGTGAAGAAATAAATACAAATAAAATAAATTAATTTTCATCAGATGAATAATAATTAAATTGGTTTTTTCTTATTTGGTATGGATTTTTTCGTAGAGAAGAATGAACATTTTGTACAAAGTCCGTAACACTTTCGCCTTGATATTCATGAGGTAGCTTTGAAAGTTTTGACTTAAGATTGCTTGTGTCGCGTAAATTGTACCTTCGCGGTTCATAGATGTTTTCAGAGTCACTTTCATAATCGGTCGATATAAACGAATCGTCCTCTGAGTCGTAATTGGAGTAGGACAACTCAGAACTATTAGACTCACAATCGCTGCTGTAGTCTTTAATTAAATTCAAATCTGTAATTCATAATAATTTAAAATAAATAATAATCGATTTAAAAATTGTAAAATATACTAACCATCCTTAGATAAGTTAATTTGGTGTTGAATATGCCGCAACATCTCGGTATGTTCTTTTAGAAGACGAAAGCTGACTTGAGAGATGTCCTGGTAGGTGATTAGCCACCATAGATAGGTGCAAGCCAAGAGGATTAGCATTGATCTGCGAAAGAACCAAATTCCCTGGCTTTGTCTTAGATCAGCGAAGATGTCGTCACAGAGTGGGTCGCTCGAATAAACATGTGCTCGAAGCCATGAGTCAAGTCTTACAAAGTAGACCAACATGTTCTTCTCAATCACCAGACCAGCGGCAAGCATCAGATAGAGAAGAAGTCGGACACCGATGGTGCGATGCAGTGTAGTCATCAAATAAATCACCAACAAAGTTACCATGTAGAACACGATAGTCGAGTTGGTAGAGAATTCATTGAGAAGAAACTCTTGAAACAACTTAAATTGAAGTATTATCTTCTCGATTAGATCACGCTGCTCTTTCGTGTGTTGCTGAAACTTTTCAAGGTTTTGTTTGGCTTCACTAAGTTCACTGTTAATTGAGAGTTGGGCTTGCAGTGAGTGACCTTGCAGCTCTTCAAGGACTCGGATAGTGTTGACTGCTGTGTTCAGGTCATCGGATACAACATGAGCACTATGTACCAGATTATTGACCAAGCTTTCAGTATTTTTCTGCCACTGTTCAGATTGAAGATAAAAGCATATGCTTTGGGTATGCACGTAAAACAAGGAGTATACATTAAACACATTGGAATCCATCAAAGTTTTCCCACATTCTTTGGTTTTGTCAATAATATCAACAAATCGCTTGTTGTCTTGTGGACTCCACTGGATGACATCGTCACAATCCTGACCATTAAGCTCCCTTCCAATGGTCTTTACAAAGCATGAGGTGAAAAGAATAGCGAGCCAAGACTGGCGATACTCGTCGAGAAGATGGCAACTTTGCTCTAACTTCTTGATTGCATCTGCCCAACATTGACCGAAGAAAGGTGTACTCTTCTTTTCCAACAACGATTCATACTGTTGTTGGCCATTTTTCAGCATTATTTCCCGACTTCCCGTGAAGGAGAAGCTCTCGGTGATTTGTCCTTCAGACAGGTTCCAAGCAACAAGAAGTGTAAGAAGAAGCAAAGGACTGAAGTGTGGAGTTGCACCCATAACGAACGTTAGCGTGTGTGCTCAGCGCGGGAACTCAACAGATTCAACTCGGCACATCGCTACGCAACAACAACGTTTTCTCTTTAAAGCGTAAACAATGTGGCGGGGGATGTTCATTGACTATGTTACTGCATCTCTTTTTCTTTTTGTACAACCACTTTTCTAACAGGAAATAATTTCTTTTGAATATAAATTTAAATTAATCAATAAAATGTTTCTAATTTACATTTACACCGTAAATATAAAACTATAATAAAAATTGTCTTGTTTATTCTCTCATCGTTTTTGTCATTAGTAACCACGAGAGATGACTTTTGTTGAGAAAGCAGCTATCGAAATCGATCCATATTTTAAAGTGAAGCAACTTTCTTTCCGTGTTGGTATCATGGCAACCAGAACACGACTTATGGTAAAGTACTTTCTGAACAAATATTTTTTCATTTAGAATTTGGTATAGTTTAGGGAAGAAACTCGCGAGCAATGGTAGGTAGGTGGCGATGGCCAATCCGGAAATTGGTGACCATTGCTCAATTACCTGAGTGGTTGATGGACAATCGTTACATCCTACGATGGTACCGGCCCTCGAGTCTTACCTATCGCCAGTGTCTCTGGTCAATGCTGCAAATTCATAATCAAACCGCCAACATTTGGACTCATTTAATCGGATTTGTTTTGATACAATATCACAACGCATATCTGTTTCCGACTCACCTTACTGAACCTATAGGTAAAGCACTCCCATGGGAGTAAATTTGCTTAATGTTATTAACTTTGAGTCTTTGATTGCAAGATATCTTTATGATGTCTGTGACCTATGCTGGCATCACAATGTCTTTCTACTGTTCAGTGGTGTACCACGTGTTCAACAGTTGCTCCTTCGAACTGTCTTGCTTCCTGTCTCGAGTGGACTACTTTGGCATCATTTGCCACATCACGGGATGTATGCTTTGTTTGGTCTACTATGTCTACTACCAGCAACCGGTGATGCAAGCACTCTACTTAACACTGTTCCTTGTAGTAGGCTCGGTGTGTCTCGTCATGAACTACTATTCTATGTTCAGTTCCATCACGCAAAGTATGAGTAGCCACAAGCGAACTGCTTTCTTCGGCTTTGTGGTACTGCTCTCTCTTCCACCACAGATTCTCTTATGTCAGCGCTATTCGTGGCAGGTCACTTGGCAAGCCTGTTTCACTGATTTTGCCTATATTCTAGCAGCACTCGTCTATGCGTTTAAATATCCGGAAAAATTAAAGCCAGGACAGTTTGATTTGATCAACTCACATACCATATTTCATGTTATTATTATTATTGCTGGATTTGGATCAGTTAAGTCGTTGTCGTTAATTTCGTTTTATGAAACTAATATCAATAATATAACAAATGAATAAAATAAAAGTAAAATAAAAGCAAACAAGTCTGCATCATGGCTTGTCTACGAGTACAAGCAAAAAAATATTTGAGCGTAACCCACAAGACGCACTTCGAAGTGAATTAATTCAAGCTTTGAGTATTGCTGCAGTACAAAGGTGGAGTTGAGTTGAGTACAAAGAGCTCCAAATTGGAGTCTCCAATATCTTATTTAATTGATTCTAGTGACTTAACCTATCTGTCCCCTAATAACCTAACCCAATCGAATTTGGCCTAGGCACGTGCTTAAGGCTCATGCGTCACAATCTTAAGATATGCGAACCAATGAGCCGCTCATAGTGGCCTCTTCACCACGGAGCGTAGAGAGTACCAAAACTCTACTTGAAATCTAGTTCTTGTATTTTCTCATCTTTCACCGCTTTTCTCACTGTAAAAATGGGGGGCTCAAAAATATCGTTGAACGCAAAACTTAAATCGAACTGAAAATATACAGTAAACCCTCAAACTCACGAGATTTAACAACAATGCCGGTAACAGTCACTGTATACAGTATTGCCTCAAGTTTTACTCTTCGAATTTACATAGAAAAGTGAAGCAAAGAGAGAAGTATACAGTGTTCGATTTATGCACTGTGAAAGCTACAGTGCTTACAATGGCGCGTAGCACACTAGCAGGACTGGGTGCTGCAAAAGTGCAGTGTTGCACTGCAGCATTATCCACAATCTCCAGAACACTTTCTGTGAACGACC
>WURS02048647.1:0-11040 GCA_011762765.2 Rhinocypha anisoptera | reverse complement strand
TCGCCCTTCTCCCCCTCGCCCCTCCCTTCCTTCAACCTTTCCCCCCCTCTCTCCCCTAACCATCCCCCCCCCCTTCCAGTCTCCTGCTTGTTCGCAATCTGGTGCATTCGAGAGAGAGAGAGAGGAGGGAAACGCACGCACACACGCCCGTGATAGCACGCACTACCGAGCCGGGCGGACGCTTTTCCCCTTAATCTTGATTCCCCGCACGTGCTTATCTGGAGTTCTCCCTACGAGATTCCCTTTCTTCCCACTCCTTACTTCTTCATCTTCCAAACAGACGTCCGTAATTCGTACCATTCGAACGAACGAGTCGTCGTTAGCGCCGGTCTTCGATCGGCGCGGAGGAGATAAAGGGAAAAATAGAGGAGCATTCGATACAGAAGGAATATTAGACGGCGTATCACACGAATAAAGAGCAACAAAAAATGATAACTCTTGTCGGTGAGAATTAAAAGACTTTGCTTTCACACTTGAAAATGTTACGGTTACGGTGAAAAAATCATTAAGTGGAAGGAAAGTCTTTTTGATTTTTACCAAACATGAAAGACTTTCACAAAGTAAAGCCCTCTTCAATTAAATACATCAAATTTACTAAGCATCAAAATTTTCTTCTACAAAAATTTTTTTTCGGCTGAGTAATTGCATTCCCTAATTTTTATAGTCCTAAAACTAACAATCTTTACCGTACGAAAAAAAGTGGTTTCATTTATCGCCTCTAAGTTCAGAGATTGAAGAAGAAACTACGAGTACTTATCCTGAAAGGATATAAAGAAATGGTAGACCACCAAAGGGGTTAAAGTAAAGACTGGAATATTCTGGTTTATCTGGCGGATCCGAGGCGAGTAAGACCTGAACGTTGCCTTTTTTTAACAGCCGCTTGTTGCAAAATGGCTTAAGTCATTGGGGCGCTTCGGGACTGAACTTCTCCTCAACATCCGAGAAAGTGTGATCTATTGTGGGGAGTTTGAGACGGACCAGTTTGTTGGCAACAATATGGTGTTTCCCATATGGTAACCGGAATTGGAAGACGAAGGACGGAAAAGAAAATCTTTAATATTAGTGACAAAGTAATAAACATGAACTCTACAGTATCATCCTTTCCTCGCGATTTTCTCTGCGAATATTTTGTGTCTACCGCATTATAATTATGCAGATTATAATTTTTCAAATGCTAGCCGCAAATCATATTTTCAGCCAATTTTACATATCGTGCCACAAGATTCCATACATCTACAAAATGGCGAATGTTTATGCCAGGGGATAAAGCAAGTTTTCTCTTACTTGATACAATAAAACAAAAATGTGTTTCCCTATTGATTGCCATCCTTTTGCGGGTTCTATAATTCTTTTCCATTCGTCAAGAAGCACTTTTTACCCACAGGAGAGACAATTTTAAATATTTTCTTTGAAACTCATAGTTATTTAATTTTCAGAGGCATAGGAAATAAGGTAATTTAATCTGGAAGATTAATATTAAAACTATATATATATGTATATATATATGTAATATATAGATATTTGGTCGGGTACTACAGAATAATGGTGAATGAATATAGGCAGAAATAAGAAAGAACAAATGTTAAAGCATTTAAAGTAATGTTAGTTATTCGCCATAACAGTGTATGATTTTATCCCTACCTAACGGGGCAGAGTTAGGATTTTCCCGTGTTTAAAATTCCGTTCCCTCATCCGCAGACCTTAATTTTAACAGAGCAATTAACGAACTCGAGTTTTATTTCACACGCGTATAAACTGTGGAGTTGGCGGCGGAGTAATTAGATTCAACAAAGACCGTTTTATGGAGATCACTATTTCAAAACTTTGCGCGAGCATTTTTATCGGTTGATATTTGCTCTCTCTCTCTCTCACAAAACCCCCTTTTAACATTCAGCCACCCTCAAACACCCCGGCGCGAAGGAGATATTATAAACCTAAAGACCTGTTTAATGGCTTTTAATACACTTCCCGCAAAACGTCTCCGTCCTCTGCCCGCCTCCCATTTGCAAAGAGATGGGAAGGTCTGTGAGGAGGAGGAGGAGGAATGCGGAGGTGCCTTTATGAATGATGTAATTAGTAGGGCCCTGAAAGTCTTCGCTCCCCCCAACCCCCTCCTCCATCCCCTCACTCACTACCTTTTCACTTCAAAATCTCTTTCGGGAGGCAATAAAGCCGGACGAGGGTTTGGAGGGGTTTCCTTCTTGAGCTTGCCGTGGCTGCAGTGGCCACCTTTGTCCCGAACGGGAGCTAATCTCCTTAGCGTCGCGACGCGGCGGCGTCGACCGGCGCGGCATAACTTCGTTTCCAATTTGCGCGAAAGGTGGCGCGAAGGAGGGAAATGCGTGTTCTTTTTTCTTACAATTTTTTCGCGTCGCATTTTTTTATGTCCTCCACCCTGCCCCATTGTCCGACCGATATACTTATTATTTTCCTCGCCCCTCCCACTCCACCTCTCCGATCACCCGTGGGTCAAATGCACTTACTCCTGCGACTCACACCAAGGAGGGCAAGGCACCGTGACTGAAATCCATTTCCTCGTGAAGACGATAAAATCCGTTCATGTTACAGCCATAACTAGAGAGCCCTACGCTACTGTATATCACAACGAAACCCTTGTTCAAAGTCATATCTCTCCCACAAAACTGAAAAAAGCAATGTTTTTCTATACAGAGTCGTAGAAGGAATATTTTGTTAATATTGTATTATTGTTTACGATGTTCTATAGTTTTCCATCAGCAATAATATATGCAGCGGAAAAATGCGATATTTTGTTGCTGAAAGCGTATCTAACTATCGTTGTGTAGAAATAGATATTTCAGGTCTTTTATATATTTCATGTAAACATTAAACTGAGTGGTGGCAGTCATGCAACACTTAGGGGGACATGCCGACCAGGTTAGCCTGGTGGGTAGCGTGCTCACTGGCTAACCACAAGGTCGCGGGTTCGAATCCCGCTCAGGGCATGGAGGTTGTGTTTGTGCTGATGGGTTTTTTCAATGAGTTGAAGAGGTGCGAAATGACCATAGCCGTCTAAGTACCCTTTAAAAAAAAAGTACTACTAATATTACTTATGGGGACATTTATTTAAATTGGGGGAAACTAGTTTAAATATTACATGATGAAACTTAGTTATAACTCTATAACTTTATTAATAAAATATGTGGTAGTTGAAGTTATTCATATTTATTGAAAATATATATATATATATATATGAGGAAAAAAGGTATCCTTAGATTGTAGTATCAGTGATGGGAGCGATTTTATTCACTGTTTTGCTATAGTGCTGGCATATTCATGATGTTGAAGGAAAACCCTTTACTTATGGAACAATTTAACCGCACAAACTTTCAAGACATGGCGAAGTTGAGGTGTTTTGAACGAGTTAACACACTTGGGCAAGTAAGCTGCTAAACTTTGATCTTTCTGGGGCGGTTATTTTTAGAAGCCCTTATTCCTTAAGGATTTTCACTGCTTATGCGTGTTTTCAAGTGCAAAATATTTGCTAAAATTCAGGTAAATCTCCTACGTGAGTAAAAACAGCGAATTCTTGCAAATGCTGACGAATCTATGGAAACAATTTTCCGATCCTTCACCTTGTGTGGGTCTCTCATCTCCTGTGTCGATCTCACGCTCTGGTGCACGGCAGATCTCTTGATGCTATAATCGTGTGAGTGTCTGGGGGTATCATGGAGTTCTATCTTAAAGTTTACCGGTGTAGTATTTTTCAACGAGGACATAATATACCGAATTCCTTAATATACCATACCCGATAATCTTCGTCCAAATTTGGTATCCCCTCTTCTGAGTCAGCCATGCTACTATTGGGGCTTCTTTCGTTGCCTCTGCCTTTCTCTGCTGTCTTTTAAAAAATGCTCTCGGTGTAAGTAAACCTTTTATATTTGGAAGTAGCTATTCATTTTGTGAACTCATCGAACGGTTGACGTAAATCAGATGTGTCGCCAGAATACTCGCGATGTCGGTTCGCCGTCTTCGTCGTCCACCCCGCACCATCAGCTCCAGCGACCAGTTCGAAATTCTCTCAGTCCGTTGTCCCATTCCTCAGCGGTCAACTTGACGTCAAAGACTTGTTGAGTCTAGAAAGCTGTGCAAAACTCTGACCAACTATCGTCTAGTCTTCATCCACCCAGGTAACTTGATTTCCGGTGAATTGTAAAAAATCATTGAAAATTAGAACGTAAATTGTATTTAGGGGCTAAGAAAAAGGATATCTACGGATGAAAGGATATAAAGACCTTTCGGATTAAGTAGGATCCCAGATTAACTTATAAAGGCATTTGCTAAGTTTTTCGATTTTACTATGGGAATTATCTTAGCTGCCGAATATGTTCTCCCGAAAAGAGATTTTGAAAATGTGAGAGATGAGATGAGGGAAAACGATGAGAGATATCAGAAGGAAGAAAACTGTGGGAGGAATGAAAAAGTAAGTCATGTCATCATCCCCATGACTGGAGCGATCTTTCAAAATTATGCTCTCCGTCGCACTCAGGTGTGAATAATGTCATTCATTTGCCTCTCACTTTTCCCGTTTTTCGTCAAGCACTTCAATTCTGCATCTTCTTCTTCTTTATTTACTTTCATTAATTACCTCGGATTATTCTGCTATCATGCGATTTCGTTGTAAAATATTAATCAGTTTCTTCACAGTCGCATTAATTTCTCTCTTAATGAAGTCTTCCCTGAGTGTAACATTACCTACCATTTTTGCTCATACGGAAGAGGATATTTTCTTTGCCTTCTGCAGCCTTAATAATTTCCTGAATATCCCAATCTACTTCATGTTTTTCTTGAGGTCTTTCACAATAATCAAGAAGTGAAGTAATGACATCCGTGAAGCGTAGTCTGCTAATAGCATCTACCTATATACTTATCTCATCTTTTTGTCATCGTTTTCAAATCGTTAAATTCTCTTTCAACGTCATTAAATGTCAAATTAAACGTCAGAGGGGATAAGTTATTTTTGTTCCTTCTTTGTTTCTGCATCATTCACCTATTCGCGACTTTATCTCTATTAGTACAGATTTTCACTGTGAACGGAGCTCGTTGCAAATTTAGTTCTAGGTCAATTGAGTATCTCTTAGAAAACGTTTATTAGGTCGCATCTAAGTTTTTAAAACCTCGAAAAAACGCAACATTTGTATGGATAATTAATTCATTTGTAAAAACTAAATTATTTACCAATATATATAATCAAATAGCAATATAACCTATTCAAAAAGATAATCATTTAATTATATTAAAGTTAATATTAATTTTTTTTAGAAAGCAAAAAGAAAAGTTAGGTTACATATTTCAAGTAATATTTAACTTAAAAAATTGTCATTTTGTGTATTTAATTCTTAAGTGAATACTATTTTTAGAGGGAACCAGCCATCAATGGTACCAATTTCTGCATTCAACAGAATGAATCCATGATCTTCCTTCGTCAAAATATCGTCTTCCGTCATCTCCGTGGTCTCCTTACCCTTAAACCTTCCTTGTCCATTACCTTATTCCTTTCCGTGTTTTCCGGATTGTTAATTTTCTATGCCTCGTGGCATTTCAATATTAAGACCTTATTTCTCTATCAATAGAGAGGCACTATATGAAGCTTCTTGTTATAATTTTCTTATATGGGACTTGGAGGGTACTTTTCCGCAAATGCGTTAAGCAAATCGTTTTAGAACAATTGATTTCTTATTGATGTGAAATAACATTGAAACTAAAAAGGATGGACAAAATATTAGTTGTTAATTTTCTCAAGGATACCATTATTTCCATTTTTAAATTATTTTCATATAACATAACTCCAATGCAGTAGCTGATTTTCTAATTCTTCAAAGGAGAAGGTATTTTATAATAATGTCGGGGAAGTTAATTTGTATGGAGAAAAATAGGTTTTTAGCTATTTTTAAACGCCGGTCACTAAAATTATTCTCCGAAAATTGGAAGTGACTTTTATCGTCCGTCCATACGATGTGGCTTCATCGGACAACACCTCAGGCCACAAATAGTGTTTGCAGATGAAGTTCGAATCCTCATAAGGGACGAATAGGTGGAAGCGAAAAGAAAGAGCTCATGTGACTTATTCGTAGCTTGTCAAAGTAAAGTGGTTGAAGTAACGGCGGCGATAGAATGTTCATGATGGGCTTTTCCCCTGGATAATTTTCCCGTGGACATATTTATTCAGAGGTAGACAATTAGAACCAACTAGATTGATCAAGTTTTATTTACAATGTATTTGTAAATTGAAATCCAGTTGAAATCACGAGAACTTGTCTTTTTTGCTAAAACTCGCTGCATTAAAAATTTCTAAGGTAAAAAACAGTAAAGTTTTGGTCACAACGGTAGAATAGATTTATTATAAGTTATCCCTACACTCCTGGGTAAATCTACGTCCAATTAAAGTAATTACTCCTTTGGGGGAGGGGCTTCATTCGTTCACCATCTCGGACACGAGGACAATGCCGCTGAATGGGTGAGCCCTCTCATCCCATCCGTGGCCAAAACGCACAGAGGGCACAGCCGCGTCACCCTCGGCTCGAGGGAGGACTGAATGCCTGGGTGGGGAGGCTACGGAGTCTTTGGGTCGTAGGAAGCCCCTACCACAGAATCCCCTCATTCTACGACCCCATTTACGGCTCGGGGATGAAAAGTCCAGAAGTATTCGGGAGGCGGTCGGGCGGTGTTCGGTGTGCTTCGGGGGTTTCTAGGACGAGGGGATGGGAAACGGAGGAAGGGCGGTGGTGTGGGAAGGGTGCGTGGTGGCGTGAAAAGATGTCCGTTGAGAAACCAGCCGTCGAGTTGGAACCGGACTTTGCCTTTGGTATGACGACGAATCGGACGGAAGGGGAGGTAAGGGGGTGGAAGGGGGAGGACGAGAGTGAGAGAGGGGTGGAATGAACTCGGCATGGGAGATGGGGGAGGGAGGGCAGAGAGGGGAAAGAGGGAAGAGAGTCGGTCTTTGCCGAGCACAAGAGGGAAGCATTAAGGGACGCAGGTGACGAGATTAATAGAGATAAGTAGAAAAGGGAGGGGCGATAAGCCGGGATAGGAGGTAAGGATGAAAAAGAGACCTCTGCCGACCATTCCATTAATGCCGCTGCGATATGAGACATTCCATTGATCAGTTTCGCAGAATTAATATCAAGGATCTATATATTACTTAAATTTTATTCTTTTACTGGATGTATCCTTGCATAAAGCAAACACGAATAGTTAATAGAAATCCATCGGATATGTTCTGATTACAGAGTTGTATATTACTGTATAAATTTCACAGAATATTCTCTTTATACTTCTTGAAAACCAACCTAGGAAACAAAACTTTGAAATAAAATAATAGGAAATTTACGTGTAATATCGACTAGTAGAGATTTTGTGAAGTGGCTTTAATTTTATTTTGCTTTTCCTATAAAATGCTTTAAGATACGAAACCATCAAATTCCTTAGCACAAATAAAGACGAACGGTAATCTACGGTTTTTTGTAGGTTTTTTATGAGCCTTTAGATTAGATTGGTCGCGTAATATCTAACTTTAATTCCTCTTCAAATCTGTATCATCATCAGTACTTCAATCCGAAGATTGGTTAAATGCAGCCCTCCATCCTTTCCTATCTAGTGCTAGGTCTCTTACTCAAGGGTAGGTCTTACTTCTAACGTCTCTAATAGTTAGCTCTATTTATACGTCCCTCGGTCTTCATTGAGGGACCTTTCCCTCTATTATTCCTTCTATTATATTTTCCACGAACCCATTATGCCTCAGGATGTGTCCTATCCACTATATTCTTCTTTTTCTTATTGTGCTCAAAAATGCCTTAGGTTCCTCCGCTCTTCTGTACTTTATCTTGATCCAAACTCTGTCCGTCAACATGACTTACAGCATTCTCCTCCAGCACCAAGTTTCGAAAGCTTCTATTCAAATTTGGTTTCTTTTTCCAATGGTCCATATCTCTGATCCATAGAGTGCCATGTTCCATACGAACATTTTCACATATTGCTTCCTTGTTTGGAGTGATATTTTTCGTGAGCTCAGTAGTTGCCTCTTCGCCATGAATGCCTTCTTAGCCTGAGCTAATCACCCCTTGATGTCCATAGAGCTTCTTCCATCTCATGTAATTCTGCTTCCCAAGTAGGTGAAGGATTCCACTTGTTCTAATTTCTCTCCTTGTAGCTCGACGTCTGCTCTCAGCTTCACTCTTCCGCATACTAGTATTTTAGTTTTGCTTCTATTTATTCTCATGTTGTACTCATTCAGTACTTTTTCCATTGTGTTCGAGGTAGTCTGTAGGTCTTCCCATTTCTCTGTTATGACTGCTATGTCGACGGCGAAACGTAGCATGTTAATTTCCTCTCCGTTCACTTTGATACCTCTGATGCTCTTTTCCTCTATTTTTCCTTTATTGATTATTCTAGGTAAACGTTGAAAAACCCTGGTTAAATGTTTCACCCTTGTCTGACTCCTTTATTAATTTTAACTTCTATTATTTCTCCATTTATCATTTTCATTCTGGTGACTTAATTCTGCTAGAGTTGGAATATTACTCTTTTGTCGATGTAATCAATACCTATTTTATCCAGCAGTTTGAACATCTTATTCCACTCCACGTTATCAAATGCCTTTTCTAAGTCCACGAATGCTACATATAGTGGTTTGTTTACGTATCTCATTTTTTCTACCAATATTCTCTGGCTCAGTACTGCCTCTCTAATTCCCCTAAGATGATGCACGTTACAAGAAAGAGTGCTGTGATCGAATTTCTCCTTTCCGAAGGAGAAAATGTATTAGCGACTGTAATTTTACTGGAATTCCGCTGTAGAGGCTAATCACCACATAACCGATACACTTGGGTATTCCACAGTGTGAAAAATGGATTCCCAAAAAGTTGTCGCGGTACCAGGACCAAGAATATTACCGAGGGACAATTCACTCTTCCGGAAACTTGGCGTAAAGCCAATGAACGGACGGAAGTTAAGGGAAGGAGGCTTTTTTGAAAAGTAGTGAGTAGACTTGATTGTTGTAGCAATGCAGTGGCTGAGTTTCAAAGTTTTGTTTTATACTTTCAGAAAAATTGTGTTGGGCTTATCTAGGCAGTTACTTTATTGAGATCCATATCGTTATACGTTGGATCGAAAGGTAACCAGAGAAACTTTTGAATTCCAGTAGAAAATTATTTTATTTAAAATAAAATTCAGGAAACGAATGTGGTATGTTCCTTTTTGAACGATGCCGATATTTTTAAAGGCCTTTACGACAAATTCTTACCATCTTACAAATAGGTACTTAGTTTTTATTTACTAGTCAATGCCTTGGTTTTGTAAGATGTGAGGATATAATAACGTCCCTGTGATTGATGCCATGGAGTGCGTTCCCCAGCAAACGGATGGTGGGCCGTCTTCTACTATAGATATAGATGTTAAACTGCGATATAATCGACTATACTCGACAAATAAGTATCCTCGGAAAACAAACGGTAATACTTGGACGTTGTTGGGGTCCATCCTTAGGTAAATTGTGCAGAAATCCTATGCATGTTCCCTGACTTTGCATGAGGCTGCGGCCAAACATTAAACAGCCAATCACCAGGACGAGGGGTTAGCAGTTCGTGTCAATGAAGACCGAGACCAGTGGTCAGTACAACTACACACTTCACTGTCGGCGTGGTATATCAGCTGCAGCACTGAGATGTGGAAGGCAACAGGAAACATCATTATTCTCCCGTGGAGAAACAATTAACAAAACTTTATTTTCATAACCCCCTCGAGTAAATTTTTCCCACATCTGGATCTCCGTCAGGGACTTCTCGAGGGGGAACATCAGTTAAGGATAAAAACTTGGAACATTAGGTCGCTCCCGCCTTTTGGTTGACTAGAGAACATAAAGATGGAAATGTGTAGAAAGAGATTAGATATCTTAGAAATCAGCGAGGTGAGATGGCCTGAAGAAAGGGATTTTTTAAATGACATTTCAGTGTAATTCACTCAGATTTTGTAATTGGAAATGCTGCAAAAGAGTACGGAAATGAGAGAGAGGAGTTTATTCCAGACACATGCCCACCACAGACCTCCATGATGAAGTGGGAGATGTGTATGGTGATATTTCGGAGGTAATAAAAAATGTAAAACAGAAGAACAGTCGACCTTCAACAAAGAGTTATGTTTCAACGGCCACTGGAGGAAGAAATGGAAAACCGAATCAATGCAGAAAGATGTAACGGAAGAAATATGGAAATATCTAAAAAGAGAATACAAAAAGCGACGGGAAACTATAGGTCGGAGAAAATACGTGAAAAGGAAACCATGGGTCATCTACGACATAATGAACCGGATTGTAGAGACGAAGATTGGAAGAAGTTCTGCTTGAACACGCTGGCTTGCATAGCAGCTAAAAATCAATCTTGGTTTGATAGCTTATCATTATCATGAAGAGGATGTGCGCGAGTGTTGCAAATATGATGATTAAGACGAATAGCACCTCCGATTTTAAATAAATGAATTCAAGATTCAGAGTTTATTTACATAATTTATTTCTCTATTATATTTGAACAGTTGATCCACTTTCAAAATGTTTCGGCGATATTTTCTCCTAGTTACTCCAAGGTTTTGACGTGAGTGTTAGAGCTCGCGCACTCGCAGACTTTTCTAGCATCGCAGTCATTACCTCTTGAGGGTCGGTCATAGTCTTCCGCTGCGCTATACTTTTCGTGATTCTTACGAGGGTCGTGAAAAGCAATCTACTAAAGTATGTAGTTCATTACCTTTTTGTTGAGACGATGCAGTTGATTCCATCCACGTGGGCTCATTACGACATGTTCTTCATTGGAGGATCAACCTGGGAAGAATGAATTTGCCTCGATCTGCGTTTGGGTAAATCGCTTCCTTGATGCTGCCTCTCTCCAACTCCTGTTTGGTTTTCGATGAGGAGAGACGGTGGCGCTGCCTGGGTGAATTAGGTCATCGGAGCGGTCCGCCTTCTTTCCACCGAGCTGTTCTTTTAAAAACAGGCCCTTGTGTTGCCTCGAAAGACTACCCCAACTCGTAAGA
>WURS02048636.1:0-11041 GCA_011762765.2 Rhinocypha anisoptera | reverse complement strand
TCTGGCGCGAGCAGAGCCACCTGGTATCTCATAGGCCAAGTGAATCTCAAATCCTCTACTATGGGACCTTAAGGGAGTAAACCGTCCTATTGTGTTCCGTGCCGCTACTCCCAACAGTTTCAGCCGTTTGAATGACATTGACGATAGAAGGATCAGGACTCTACCATTACTCCGGAAAAATTATCATCAAAGAGGGACGAGTAAGACATTAGACAAGCAGCAAATCGCCCCCCGCGCCGGCCCGAAAGCCGAACTGAAATCATAAGGAAAACTCATCAAGGAGGAAGCGAGGTCGCAGTGACGATGCCAGAATTCACCCCCCATCGGGTACGTATGCCTCAACACACTGGGACTAACATTACCACTCAATCCCACTCACAACCCTCTGAAAGATGACTATATATTCGCGGGTGCCGGAGGAGAGGAAAGTGAAGTGAGGGTAGTGAGAGCTGACGGCGGAGGGAATCAGTAATCCAACCGAAACAAAAAAAAACAAAATACCTGCTTATGGCGAAAGAGAAAAGAAATAGGTGGATTTCTCTCGAAGAAAATATACAACCCGGGCCCGGCGGAGAAAAAAACCTTTTTCTCATGTGAATTAGAGGATTTTCATCCTCCTTACCAGATTTTGTGTTCCGCCTTTCATGTGTTCCTGCCCCTTTCCTTATTTCCTACTATTTGTGTTGTGTCGTCGCCATTTGCGGTTATATCCGTATGAATGAGTATATTACCTATTGCTCTAATTTTTACTTTGGCTATACATGCCTCTTTCAATTTGTAAGTCTGTTAACAATGTTCCTTTCCTATCTTCCCTGGTGATTGTCCGTTCTTCGGTTGTGGTAAGAGTCTCAACTACTGAACATCATCTCTTGGCGGCCAAAGCTGTCATGGTGAATAAAAGGCCCAATAATTAATATGTGATGAAGGAGTTCTCGATGGTGTAAAGGTTAGGATCCCCGACCGGCAATTGGGACACCGAGTTTCGAGTTCCGGCTGAGAACACAACTTTTTCTCATAAGAATCAGTGGGTTTCAATCTTACTTAGCACATTTTGTCTTCGTCCCTTTATTTATTTACATCCCTTTCCCAATTTCCTCTAAATTATCTGGGGCGAGGAGGATAGAATGAGGAGACGGATGGCCGTCCATGGCATCGAAAGTGGGAGTCTTTTGCTAACAGATAATTTCAGAACGATTTTCTCATCGCCTCCACGAAATGGGTGAAAACCAAAGTGATGGACGTAGGGTGATCTTCGTCTTCGTTCTAGGAAGGTAATAAAAAATTATCGCTTCATCGGCAAGGGCGTAAAAATTATGGCGTCGAGTTTAAAATAATGGGCGTGAGAGACTTCCAAGTATTGGCGGAAGAGCTCCAATGACAGATAAGCGTAATTAAAAGCACATGAGGGGATTATTTTACTCCTGCACTTATTTTTCGACATGCGCACATATGGCCTGTCAAGTGAAAACTGCACGCGGTTGAAAATTAGTAGCAAGTCAGAAAAAAGTATGTGCGTGCAACAGACAGCTTGTTGTTTTTGGTTTTGACAAAAATAAAGCGTAGGAAGCAAATGGAATGGCTGCAGTATATCATTATTCCGTGTTCACATTTCAAAAAACGAAATCATCAATGCATAGCGTTCCATTACCCCTCATGTCTCATTCATTAGAGTAAAAAATTGTACATTTGATCTGATTAAAAACTTATTTTGCACAAAACTACGAGTATAATCCCTCTTAAAATCATGGCCATATGCACTAATAGGCGAACCAGGTCTTGTTGCGTTGTTACAAAAAATATGAAGTATGGTTGAACGGGGAAAAGACACTGCCTCCCCAAATATGGAGCATTCGATTCACAGCGCGGTGGGGTGAAGTGGTTTCAAAATTCTGCGATGAATTTCAGCACTCGCTGGACTTCCAATTCCAGTATCCTATAAATTTAATAATGACAGACTCAAGCGTGTGATGGAATTTTTCTTATTTAATGCATGGTTTACATCCTCATTTTCAACACCCGGGTACCAACTAAAGAAAACTTCATGAATCATATCACTATGAACGTGAAATGCTCATAGTGAAAGTGGAAGTGAATTGTTCAGTAAAAGACAAAACCTCATGTCAAAGCAGGATGTCAGAGAATCAGTATTCAACGAATTTTGAAGGCCATCAATCCTCAAGTCTTTTGTCATTTTGAAGAAACTCGTGTTAAACATAAGCCTCCACATGCTGAAACTAAGAGAAACTCAAACAGACAACCAATCCCCATTTTTGAAACAGGAGAGTCCTATTTTGCCATTGCCCGGGACCTAAGTGTTCCAACTCATAGTTCGAGTTGATTAGTCACTTATTTAGGGCAAAGGTCTTTCCATTTCAGTGCCATCTGTTGTTTGTCCGTAAGATCTCGTGATATTCTAAATCATAGTTGGTCCTTATCTGATGGTGAGGAGAGGCGTCTGAATTTTTGTATGAACACCGGTTTGGATCAGAAGACTCTGCTCCCAGAATACCTAATCACTTATTTCAAATAATTTATCAATAACCCACCTTCCTTTCGTAGGGCAGAATTCTACACATGATCCTTTAAAATAAGTTATTTAAAGTTATTTTCGCTTCCCTCGATTGAAGCATAGTAATATAAACTATTAAAGATCACGTTTTGACTATAATGGTGAAAAAATGTTCTTCGTGGGTGGCGACGGCTATAGAGCAAAGACACAAGAGAGAGAGGTTCGTGTTGTCCGGGGAAAATGACTTTCTTCCGATGACGTAAAAATATTTCCATCGCCTCTACTACTCGTTCCTCGTGTGCGGTTTTGGTTTTTGATAAAAGCATCCGGTGAAGATGAGAAAGAAAAGCGTGCAAAAAAAATCACCGAACGAGTTCGCATGCCCACTAATTAAAACGGGAGACCAGAGCAAAAAAACCCAAGTGCTGCGAATTCCAGAAATATCCCAGGATTCAGCAAGTCGACAAAAAAATTGAATCCAATAACAAAAAAAAACACGCTCTCGCTTAGGGTAAGGGAAGAGGGGGGTACGCAGTGGTTTCCGAGGATGTGACAAGTGAGGAAGGGTGAGGGATCCAGGGATCCGAGGAAGAGGAAAAAGGGGGAATGGAGTTAAAATGGAGGACGGAGGCGGGAGAAGGCGACGAATCAAGACTGCTTGCTAAACGATGGAAGAAAGGAGGGCATGTGAATGTCAGCAGGCATTGTATAACACGGCAAGGGATCCATTGATTAACGGTTTTCAGGGGGTCGGGAGAAAACACCGCGGAGATGGAGTGTTCTTATGTGAAGTTATGTAAGAATATATATATACTATATATAATGCGGTGGAGGCTCCACAATTGTGAATATAACAATAATTGTAGAAGCACACGAGAAACATAGAACACATATAAAAGAACACAGAAAAGTATCAGAATTTTCGGTCGAGGTAAATTTGTCTTAAGGATTGAGGAAGAAGGCTTGCCTATATATATTATATAGACAAGTAGGTATGCGTATATATATATACACACACACGGAGAGAGAGAGAGAGAAGTAAAGTACCTCTCCACCCCTCGAAGAAGATTAGGCCATCGAAATGACTGGACCACTATACACAATATAATAAACGAAACAGGAACACACTAATATATATATATATATAATTATATATAGTGTGTTGTATTGTGTATGGTATATATATATCGTATATGTTACCTTATCTTTTACTTATCTTATATGCCACAGAAAAATATATGATTATTTCTGTATCGAGGGATTTGGCCAATTACAGCTCCAATTATTCCATTGCCATTGGGTAATGGAATAATTGGAGTTGTAATTGGACAAATCCCTCGATATAGAAATAATCATATATATATATATATATACATATACTTCTGTAAACACTTTAGGAAAACGCAGAGGAGCAACAAACACGAACACATGCACACACTTATACACACAGATAGAAACAATAAGAGAGAACTGGGAGAACTATATATATGTGTGTGTATATATATATATATATATACACACACACATAAATACATTTCACCTTATCAAACGTTGAGACCGAGGTGGCTTTCGCCTTTTGGAAGTAAAGGAGGAAGGAAGAAACAGGCAAGTCACCGCTGTGTATGAGAAGCAAGGCTGGTCAGTGAAAAAAATAAAACTTCTGAAAAGAGAGCACGGTGAGGGATGACGGGGATGACGCAACCCATCAGTTCCACACCTTCCCACTCTCCGATAATCCTCCTTCTCAGATGACTGATGCGAATTCCGGGGCTGCGGTTAACTTTGAAAACAGGGAAAGAGCAGAGGACAGGAAAATAACTGAGAACGAACTGCGAGGTTCGATCAGTGCGACCGTAACCCGCTTCGATGTAACTAGTGGGTGGACATTCTAACGGGGCAGCAGCTGGAGAAACAAGAAAATAGATTTCTCTCTCAAGTACCTATGCTGCTGCTGCGCTGTTGATGTGCTGCATGAGGCTACTATTAAGGACAACAAATAAAAACCAATCTTCAAAGATAATAGGTCGTAGTAACGGTGGGGTAGATGAAACAAAATATGTGAAATGGAAAATTCATTAACCTCTATCAAAAAATTACCAATATGAATCATGAATTTAATCCATTTGCTAGCCTGATGTTATTTCTTGCTGCTTTTTGATTTAGAAATCTCTTCACCCCTATACTCGAACATCCTAGATCGATAATATGAGTGCCATTCTGGTTATGGGATTTATTTCGAAAAGGTAACGAACAGGGAGTAAATCCTAGGTGGACTAAAACCGTCGGGATCATGATTAAAAGCTTTGCGGATCCGATTGGAACGTGAATTTGAAATTGCTGTTTTCACACTGGCCGGGAGCTCGCATTTAGTAAAAGGTTTCAATACAATTCAGTAAATCTTCATTGACGCTAAACGAATGGTGAATCACGTAAGATAATGACAAGAAACATCACTCAGGTATGAATATATCTTTCATCCGGAAATAACTTTGGGAATTGTATACAAAAGACAGTAAAATGTTCGTATGGTTCCTGTAGTCCACAACTTAACCAAATTTTCTTTACACATTATGTATAATTTCTTTTGTTCATGTTGCGAATTACGAAAAAGTAAGAAAATGAAAAAACTAGACTTGAAGTCTTCAGATTCATCACAAATAATAGAAAATTTTACACTTAAATAGACCATGGGGTTTGTGGAATCACAAGTTTTACCTTAAAAAGTGCAATATTGCGCTGATATAACATAATAACTGATAATTCTTGTAATTACTGTCTTTACAACGCTCTCAATTGCAGTTTCAGATTCGAACTCAAGGTTTCATATTGAAGAATATGAGGAATTTTATTGATTTTCTGTCTATTATTTTTTCTATTATAGAATTAAAAAGCCGTAGAGTGAATACTAAGTGGATTATGTGCGAATTACGATAGATAAAACAAATATCATCACTATGAAAGTAGAAATTGGATCCAGAAATTTTCTAATTGAGCATTTTTCGGGAATTAAAAATGAATATTTCATGGAAATTCGCATTTTAACATGTTGATTCTGTCATTGAACCAGTCGAGATTCATGCAGGCGAGATGCATGTTGAGATTCATTTTTAAATGTCAAATTAGGAAGTGACACAAATTTAACTGCATGATATCTCTAAAGATAGAAAAATGTATCGGATCAATGATGTATGAAAATGTTATAATTTAAAGCAAGTGAAGCTGACATTTAGGCAGAATATGCAAATTACATAGTAACTACTTTGAAAACTCGTTATAAAACATGAACAACAGTATATGAAATCAGATACCGCACCAGAAAATGTGTTCCAACGGTGGAGAATCGCTCGATATTTTATATAATTCGAGCATATCTAGTTATAAATTATGATACGTAATTTTGCTAAAAACTAGGTTTGAGTGTTGATCCATCATCCTCAGATCTTAGTACATACGGTTCAAACTCTCTTGAGACACTTTCATTTGCAAATAACGATGTATATCCAAAATTACATTCATCCTCACAAGAAATCCACTGCACCGAGTAGATGACTTGCCTGTCATTGAGAAAATATCCTTCTGAGAGTCATTTACGAACCTGCACTTATGTGTTAACGACGCATCTGTCGCCTTCGCAAATGAAAAACGCCTCGGGCAACACGAAGTGGAAATCATTACACCCAAGATGGTTGGATTCATTTTTTTAAAACTAATTATTTTTCCGCAAATGAGGAACGTGCGAAGGAAAACACATTCGCGGAATGTGACCTGAATTCTAAGCGCACCACTCCGACCAACCCCTCCAGACTCACCCCTTACCCTTTTCGCTTCCACTCTAACTTCAAACTTCAGCGGAAGCGCAGGAGCAATGGATTTAATTAGAGTCCAAGATAGCACCATCTTTTACGGATACATTCGGCGACGGCATAAGGAGAGCGATGAGGAGCCACGAGGAAAAATAGATGGCTAGCTTCGCCACTGCTCTTCCTCCTGGCATCCGAGAACAAACACGTCCGGTGCAGCCAAGCATGTTTAGTGTGTCTCGAAGATTCCATGCACCCGTCCGATCCACTCCTATCTGCAACCACTCCTACCTGGGAGAACTATCCCGAATTTTACCGAAGCACTGGAGGGGGTGGGAGTTTTTTTTTCAAAGTGCTGGAAGAGCGAAGAAGTATAAAGTTTTGAACGAGGAGGTTAGCGATCGGGGGCGGAACAGGCCAGGAGGTTGGAAACCCCCTTGCGAACACGACATCACATGATCATTATATTTTTCCAAAAGTGGTAGCCGATACAAATTTGTTTCTCCGCGGCATGTATCTTACAAAGTAACACGCTGATGGGTTCCTTCATTCGCCGTAGTTAATTATCGGAACTCTAAGAAACGAATATAATAAAAGGGAGAAAATAAAAATCCAGCACTTTTCCACAAAAACTTCTTGTACTCGTATTTTAAAGAAAGGCTTGTACCTGATGATGGCTTATTGAGTCGGAACATGTATCAAAGTATTTCTTTTGTGGCAAAGCGCTACATTTTTATTTTTCTATGAGTTCCTTCCAGCATATCAAGCCTGAAACGGCAATGTTTATAATATCAAATACGAAAGAGAAAACAAGGAAAGAGGCGAATGAAAGAAAAAAGTCTCAGGCGTATTTTGGTAGAAACCCCTCATGGTTGTAGGAAAATCAGACATTGGAAATTGCCACATATAATTTTTTACAACGACCATGGTTTAACCGATATGCAACAGCATCACACAGAATACAAGGAACTGGCCGAAGACAACTGATGACGCTGCTAAGAAACACATTCGTTCCTTACAAAGAAACCATGGTCGAGAGAAAAAAAAATGGTGGGGGAAAATTGGCATGGCTTTCACAGCTCTCCATATCTGGTGAATATAATCGACAATCGTGATGTGCACAATATAAATACGACTATCATTAACATATGAGAAACCGTCTAACCCGTCACAAATCTTATGGTATCTAACCAATAGCAACTGGTTTAACGATTTTAAATAAAGAACTTATTGTTAATAATTCCGTCAAATGCGAGAAGTTTGATATATATAACAGCGCCTTCGTTAACTTCCTTTTTCCTGAGCACGTTGAATATAAAAGATTGAATAATACGTCACTCCACTAGAGTTATCGAATGATTAAATGTACCTCGTGACCCTCCCCTTATAATGTAACCTCCTTTTTTCCGCATGATTAAATGCCGTTATTTGATTTTTGATGAAAAAATTGCTACGTCGTAGCACATGGGCGGGAGGAAACTTTATAGCCGATTCACAGCGGGAACAGAGAGACGTTTAGAAAAATTGCACGGCGGATAATGATTTATCGATGTGAAATTCAAATTTTTAGTGCATCACTTGTTCTTTAAAAACCGTCTACATAAATTGATGTCGCTGTCCCGAGGGAATGAAAAAAATTAAAAAAAAACCTTCTTACCTCACACAGGCATGCCATCAATCCTTTCGAGAGTAATAAAAAAAAAGACACAAACTTGGAGAATGAGTTCTCCTGGTGAACAACGTCGGCAGATTCGGAAGCATGCCTCGAGCCCCGTGGATTGGAGTTACGGGGGTTCTTACCTGGAATATAGAAGGATAACTAGGTTAGAGCGCCAGGGGGTGACGATAAAGTTTCGGTATTTTTTTTTTTAAAGGGAAGGAGATAAATGGTAAAGTGCTCACTTGAAAGTAGGGTCATCATATTACGACCGCCAATATCATGGCCCGCAAATAAATTCTCATGGAAGCATGATATTCGACCTTGGTGTCAAGAGAGCGATGAGTAAGATTGATCTCAACATCTGCCCGCTTAATCAACAAACCCTCAATCAGCTGCAAGAGCTCCATTCAGGTGTGGTTGAGCCACAAGCTGGAGGGCTCCAGCGTTGATTTGGTCTATTTATCTACGACAAAATATGTTAATTTGTTTGGCTGTAGCGTTCACATTGTGCTATTGCAATTAAGGCTCAGAGCAGCAACGAGTCCAATCTTGATTCTACCTTGGAGTCTGACTGCTCGATATTGTAAACCCCACTAATTGTCTCACTTTAGGGAGATCTATCAACATAATTCAACACTTACGTAATCTATACCAACTATTACGAATGTAAACTTTTGCTGAATATATGTATATCGGTGCTTGTAATAGGTTTCCTCTAACACCATTACATCCAGGATTTTGGTCTATGAATCTTGAAAATGCACCCGCTAAGGCCTCATCATAAAGCTTTCCATATAGTATTCTTTCAGAACGAAATGAGGGAACTCCAGTATGTATTTTTCATATTTTTTAATTGTTTAGTAATAGTATTTTAACTTATGAAATCCCAATATTCGCAGCTTATAAAATGTTTGCAGCTTCTCTACGCCGTAAAAAATCCTACCACGGAAAAGAGCTTGCCGAAGTAAGGTCCGAAATAATCCTGCTAAATTAATTTTGGATTGCCCATTACGCTCATTTTTCCCCTATCGGGATATAATGTGATGGAGACATATTTTGATGTTTTACGCGAACCTCATTTGAACACCAACAGACCTGGAAAATAACCATATGATTGTTTGACCTTCTCCATGAAGGGGCACGTTTTACTTTTAACTCTTGACGATTAATGATCATTTAATGACACTCCTAGACAGTGTAAAACGATATTATTCAATTGGTTGAATAAAGGTTGTAAACAATGAACCTTGGTTTAAAGACAAAAGCAGATGAAGTTAAACTAGGATAATTTATAAAGTAAATTTGCTAATTTAAGAGGTCTAAAAAAGGGAGAATAGTTAAATTAAGGTTTAAATAGAAATTACAAGAACTAAAAGAAGCGAATATCATGTTACCAATGACGGAATTCTAAGGTTAAAATTACGGGAATATTGGAAGAAAGGTGAGGTCGTCTTAAAAAAGGGATGAGGAAAGAGGGCGAGGAAACAAGAAGGGTAAATATCTTTCTAGAGTATATAAAGGAACATAATTTTTTAGTATCCTTAATAAGGTGTTCGAGAATTATAGGTCCATGGAAAGCTATAGTAATGGTAAAATACTTATGAGCCACTCTTTTATTTCCGTTGGATTTTCTTTGACAATTTTATGGCATAAAACCAAAGAATCACACTTTGAATTGAGCGAACAACACAAGGGAAAATAAATATAAAACATCTAAAAACTGAGCATCGTGATATATCTTTATATTTATAAATGTGCGGGTGGAATATTACATTAGATGCTCTTCGACACAAATAAAACTATGTATATAAACAGCGAAGGAGAATTTTTAACAATTAACACAGGAATAATTTGTAGAAAGTAGCTATTTCTGAGTAAATATCTGGAATGAGTGATTGTTAAAACTCCAAAAAAATGGCGCTCAGGGTTGAAAATGTCTGCAGAAAATATTATGTATAATATTCAGCCATTTTTCCTGCTGTTCTTTAACAAAGAGAACTTAACTGATGATGTTAATTGTACTAAATTTGAATCAAAGACGAAGCAAAGTTAATAAAGTCTGGCAATGATTTATCCCTCTAGGACATTGTTCACTATATACTTGGAAGAGGTATAAGGAAAGGAAAAGAGGTAACAAAGAATTCTGACTGTAAGGGGGAAAAATTTCCCTCTTATGTTTGCATGAATGTACCATGGCATTCAACGCAGAGAACTACAGTATTCTTAAGTATAGAGTAAATTCCTTCATAGATATACTGTGTAAATAAAGAGGATGAAAATTAAAATCCTATTATACACATGATGGAGCGGAAAACACGCATCCTCCGTGAATTAATCTGAGGAGAAAATTATTGTGAAGAACAATCTTTCAATTACTTGCGCTGCAGCCCTACGTAGTATAGAAGTTCGACCAATTGCAAGCGCGCACTTCGGGAATAATATGGTGAAAAATTGTAACAAAATACGTAGGTGGCAATCTTTATGAACTTCGGAAATGTCGGGAAGAGAAAAATGGATCAATGGAAGGGCATGCTAAGAAAAAAATCTCTTGAAAACCAGGTTCTGGAGGATATTACTGAAGAACAAGTGAATAAGAACACGGGGAAGAGAAACTATGTCGAGGGATTGGTGACGATAAAAACGAACGGAGCAGTATGATCAGAATAAGATTGAGATGGATTGTCCAAACATTTACTGACGTGATAAGTCCATTAGGACAAATCCCTACTGGGACCTCCATACATGAGAAGTAAACAGCAAAATTGTCAAATTCAGGTTTCACGAGAGCGCCGCAGAAACCATCTATGTCCCATTCGACATGGAAGATGTAACATCTCTAGTTCATCTCGAACTGATACGGACGACTCTACATTAGGATAAGCGTCCATGAAATTTCACTGCAGTCGGGAGGGAAAGCTAAGCTCCGTGGGGGGGGGGGGGGGGGGGGTGGAAGAGAAAAAGGGGGGGGGGGGGGTTTCGGGAAGAGAGACCGGGAGGGGGCCGGGTGGGGAAAGAGGGTTTGTTCCGGGGTGGACCCCGGGGGTCGCCGTATCCTTAAAAAAAATCGTATGG
>WURS02048626.1:0-11041 GCA_011762765.2 Rhinocypha anisoptera | reverse complement strand
TCTGGGAAGGGGGAATGGGAGAGGGGAAAAGAGAGAGGGGAAGGAAGATGCCATTGGTGGAGGAGGCTGCAAGTCGGCTGCGGGGAAAAGAGATAAGGTAATGGGAATTTTATTATGCACACGTGCCCACTTGCACTCATGCACGCATATACAATCACGCATGGACGTATATCCATAGATATAAACGTACACCCACACATACATGCATATATACTTTTGCACAAACACACATATGAATGCGCCGGCAGGAGGTATGGGACAAGTCTACCAAGGGGAGATGGACTCACCGACTAATCCTCAAAATCGAAAAGTGGCTACACCGCAAACATTATGAGGTCAACTACTACCTGATGCAGATGCTGTCTGAACATGGTTGTTTCCGAAGGTACCTTTTCAAGTATAAATATGAAGACTCCCCAGAGTGCCCAACATGCTGTGGCCAAGTTGAGGATGCAAAGCACTTGTTCTTTTCCTGCCTGAGATCGATGCATATCGGCGTGAACTGGAAGCAATGCTAGAAGAAAGCATCTTGCCTGAGACCCTGGTCAGGGCAATGCTATCCTCAGAGGAAGCATGGAATGAGACGTCAACCTTCACGACCAAGGTCTTCCTGGAATTGCGACGCGAAGAGCAAAGAAGATCTCAAGCCAGATTAAGCAAGATTAAGGATGTAGAGAGTCATAATTCGTAAGCAGAAAGAGCTAATAGCTGATGCCTTCCCCATGAAGTAATGCCTGATGGCCGTTCCGTGGGGGATCCAGGCCAGGAGATAAGAGATGGGAGTTCATTGGGTATGCCTAAGGAGGGGTCATTGTCGTATATTGACGATAGTGGTCCAACCTTGAGTCCCACACACGATGAGCCTGATGGCTCATTAGGTGCGTAAAGCATTCTCCAACTCTTAATTTTAAAAAAAACATATGAATGCATGCACAAATGCACACATAGATACACATGTACACATCCGCATACGTGCATACATACACACTTGCATATAAACAAATATTCAGGTACCTATATATGCATTCATATAAAACCCCACATATACATATGCACATGTACACGCACAAACGTATCAGCGGAGGGAGAATGGAGACATTGGGAATGTTGCCCTGGAGGGAGACAGAGAGGACAATATGGTGTGATGTGATTTTTGGGCTTGTGTAATGTTGTGTGGTGTTGGAATAGTATGTAATGTTGAGTTAGTGTGAAATGTTGAGTCCCGGGGTAGTGAAGCTTTTTTCGCACCATATTTGGGTGAGTTCGTGGGTTTTCAGGTCAATGGTGGTGGCAGAGGGGGGAAGGATTTGAATGATGGACAAGGAGATGCATGAATCAAAGGGAAGGTTGTGGTAGATGGCGTGTTTGGGGATGGGGAGGTGGGAGAGAAGGGGAGATTTGGTGGAGTGTCTATGATTATTCATTCGTATTGCGAGTGAGGTGGTGCATTAGCCCATTAGCTAAAATCTTTAATACAAAAGAATTACTTACTCTTTACTTACTATGCACTTTTCCATTCTCATCTTGGTTATGGTCCTGAAATCTGGGGAAATTCCACGAACACCAAGGATATTCTTATCTAGCAAAAGAGAGCCATGAGATGTATCTCAGATGCTCACCCCAGGGGCAGTGCTAAACCCATATTTATTTCTTTGAAAGTTATGACCATTTACTCTCTTATTATTTATAAGTTACTATGTAGCCTTAAGAATGAGCTTAGTGATCACCCTGTTAGATCAGAAGTGCATAAATATAACGCACGGAAAAAAGATGAATTTGATGCTCCAGCCTGCCATCTTAGCATTACTTATAAATCATCAGCTAGTCTCGCTATAAGACTATTTAACAGACAATCCCCCCAGGGCAAGATATGTGTGTGTTGCTAGATTTAAAATCGTGCTACGGACCTGGCTGCACAAACATGCTTTTTATAATATAAATGAGTACTTTGAATCCAGTATATTGGACAGGAAATTTTAATGGCAAACTGGGACAACCTCTCTATGTAATTCTTGCTGACGATGACTAGAGTATGGAATGTACCTTTAAGTCAAATAAATATATTATTATTATTATTATGTCAAAGATAAATATTATCGTGTTTTTTTTTCATGTTTGAAGAGGCACCAAAATTTTCTTGTATAAATTGTTTAATGACGCTATAAAGCATATTAAGCATATTTTAAGCTTTTTATGTCCAAGTGAATGGGCACGATTGAAAATGTATTATAAGTACTCTACTCCCATTTTTTCCTTGTTTAATATTTCCACACCATTTACTCGTGATATTTCTCGAAGAAAGATCATATTTATAGAAGTATTGAATCAATTATTGATCTAATTCCATAATGATCTAGTAATCCCCTAATACCTATACCAACATTAATCGCTTCAATATTTAATTTTTTAATTTATTATCTAAAGTATACAGTGATAATACATGGTCCCTATAGGCTGTGTGGGCTTAATACCAGTTTATCTCTATCCTAAACTATCAACCGAGCTTAGGGCTGAAAACTAGTTTTTTAACAGCTTATTCTGAAAGGTTACACATACCCAGTAAGCCATTAACAAAGAATAAATTAATGTGCAAAATTTTAAATCCAAAACAGACGAATAAAATATTTTAAAAGGTCTAAGTGTTGCAATCTAGACCATTTGATCACCCTTCAAGGAAGATGGGCGGTGGTTAAATAAGTTAAAATCTCCTTAACTGCAAACCTCAAGTTAAGAAATACATAGTCTTTGTGAAGACATTTGGAATGAACGAAGAAATTAATAACACAGTTGAACATTAGAAGAAAGAGAGTATTTCTTTTAAGGATAAATAGAATTTTATATCAGAGTACAGATCAAAGATAAACAAGATACAATTAAGTATCTGTTCAACAAGATACAATTAAGATCAGAGTTCTGATCAAATATAAATATTAGTTAGTAATTTTTTTCTTCTAATACTTACTGACACGAGAGATCCTTAATGTCGATCTTGGCTGCTAAAATAAATTTACTGCCGTGTTCCTTCTCGAGTTCTGATATTGGCCTCACTTCCTTCAGGGCATAACGGAGCAGTTGGTACATCTGGCACCCACAAACAAACGGATTTTCTCCCAAGAGAATGGTTGCGTGTCCGTACAGCTGGTCAATGTTACATCCCTTTGAGACGTTCGCCATCTTTAAATAAAATATTCACTAATGATTCAGCCTATAAGACAAACGGACTGCATTATTCAATGCAAGCACGAATCATGTAGTGGTTCAGAGTCTGGGAGCGTAGCTAAGATTACAATTATAGTCCGCGCCATAAGTATACGGACTCGCGTTTGAGACTTTTTATCTCAAAAATGGATGGGCTGATTTTCAAGCAAAGCAGATCACAAAATAGATAATTTAGTTTTAAGTCTAATGCTTGCAAAGAAAAATACAGAAAAATAGTGCCAAAAGTGGGTTGGAAATCATGTACTTTTATAAGAATAACAACATCTCGGCTTGAAATATATTTGTATTAACAATGTAAGTTAAAATTTCCATAGCGATACTATCAATGTAATTCAATCCGGAGATTGGTTTACTGCACCCGAGGCTGCATTTTTCTAGGAATGTATATTAATGTGATGTGGTTTCCCCATCGTCTTCCACATCGCAGTACTGAGTTTGATTCCGTGAACTTCACTCTCGCCCTCAGCTGTGCCGGACCGAAAATTTTGACTTGCACCTTCTGGTAAAATTGCTGCCTTCCACCGGAGGTTACTTGAATCGAAGTTGTAGGCACTGGTCTTGAAATGTGGAACAAATTCAAGCCGAGAAAATTTTTGTCATCTCCAAACTAAACCCTCAGTTCCATAGTCCAGCTACCTCTAGGCTACTTCTGGACACCCATTTCAGGATATACAAATAATATAACCACTCTATTAAACAAAATTCATTCTTAAACACGCTTCTAGTGCCTCAAAAACCAATAGTTAACATTTATAAAGAATTTTTTCGGTATAAATTATTGCAATATCTCAAACAAATTAATCAACAGAGCCAGATTTAATCTTCACGTTTGACTATTTTAGAAGCCAAATTGTCCCATGATTTGAAATCTGTTATAATGAATAATTGAGTAAAGAGTGGCTTGGTAATATGAAATTTTACAATAAACTAATAAACCAATCTTCACTTGCAACCACTCTTTTTGTAGATATTTTTAATATCTACAATTTGTCTGCTCTAACCTTTCCGCTAAAACTTAAACTTACTTTGCTATGCAACAAAACCCCAAAAAATAGCCAATGTTTTCAATTAAATGACGATTGTGAGCAAACGCATGTTCAAGGGCTTTAAATATACTTTGAGTTTCCACAGGAAAAAGAAATTTTATTTATTTCAGACTAGTTTCACCACAATAACACCTTCAGGGTTATGGTGCCAACAAGTCTCGGGCTCAGCTGTAACTCATATTAAACGCATATTCAGATTTGGATACTATTTGGTTTTTTTTAACATCCATTAACCTCACCATTGAAGTTTCCGTTGAGAAACTACTGATGGGATTTTTGCCCGTCAATTTCGTAATTTGATGACTGGTCTATAACGTGATACTGACACTCTTCTAGTTGGTTCTTATTCATTGATTTAAACATGTGGGCAGCTGCTATAAAAAGTATTCATATTTCCTGCATAGTGTGGTACTTTAACCGGTTATTAATGATCAAAAAGGAGGATGGCGATACACAGGCGTTTATTACCAGGTGCGGTGGAAATTCCACCGCCTGTATTTGGTTGTGTCGAAGGTTCACGGTGAGGGAGTGCCAGTTGGAAAACTGGTAGTAGGATCCTTTATCGATGAAATACTTTGGGGGCAAATCCATCATGTGCAGCCTGCTTGGCTGTATCCCGTTGGAAAACAAGAGGTCCTGGTGCCAGAGGTACTTGATTCTGTTGTGTCTCAGATCCAGGTACCGAAGGCTGTGGAGGTCGTGTCTCCAATCAAGCGGGATATTCTCGATTTCATTGTATTGCAGCAGGAGGATCTGGATCAAGCGGGACATGGAAAGGCAACAAAGTAAAAATTGTTAAGCGTCGTACAGGTATGGAAACCACCCTAAAGTCACACGGAGAATGAGTAAAGGCTGGGACAAAATTGACGTCAAACGTTGACGGGAGACGTTAACGTGAATCGTGGAAAAGATAACTACATGTGAAGTATAGGCAGCGGTCACAACCACCGTGTATGGGAGGATATGGCCAACTCTCATATCTAAACGTATCACGTACACGGAGAGCCAATCAGAGTTGGCCAAGCCACCTGGCACCTTCACGGTTGGATACCGAAGCCACCTGCCATGCTCCAACTCCTCTGCGCATGCGCGTCAACTTCATGTATCACGCCTATTGTGTCAGCAAGTTGAAAGCTCTCGTCTTAAGTGTTCACGTTTACTTCTCCCGTCAACGTTTCCAGTCAATTGTGTCCCAGCCTTAAAGGAGGCGGTAGAGAACCGAATTTACTCGCGTAATTTCCTGCCTTACATAATTCCCCCTTCCCTAGTTTCTAAAGGATATCTTTTATACCCTTACCTATTTATTATTTAAGTTCACTGGGCTCTCAAACTTAACAAACGTCCCAACGTAGTCGCGTAGCAGTTCATAATGAAAGAAACATTTGAATGCCCTGGGATTCGACCGCTGGATTTCCCAAATGCCCGTCAGGTTTGCTAGCCACTACAAGATTTAAGCTTTCCGTTTTCAAGGCGAATTTTTTCTAGGGGGTTTATGCCAAAACAGATGCTGAAACGTATATTTTGTCGCTCTAACGGCGACGAATTGTTTCTTTCCTTTGTCAAAAATTTGCTACGGTCTGGAATGTTCTAGCGAGAGTCAGGGGCCATAGTAATGTGAGACATTGTAAAAAAAAAATAAAGTGTTGGAAACTATTCAGCTCTGAATCACATCATTATCCTTAATCTTCCTGTGTTTAACTATCATAAATTGTATACAAGTCCAATAACGTCTCCTGACGAGCCTGTGGCTCGGGAGGACTTGAAATAGTATGACTAATGACAGTGTCTGAACATGAAAAAAAAGAAATAGCAGGCTTGCAGAGTAAATACGGCGTTTAATTGGTATCCGTAGAATAAAAGTGTAAAGTTCAACTCCATTTTGAAATGCATTCTCCAAAGGGTAATCACGAAACTCATCATGCATTGCCCATATGGACTTAGATTAACGTAGATGAATAAAAAAAATTCTCATTTTCCCGCAGGAAGGCGGAACTCCAACTCTTAAAGCACAGCAGGATGTTAGCTGAGACACAACAGGGAAGATGGTCACATATAGGTTTATCATATATGAAAGAAGGGCCATCGAATTTTTGCCCTCAACCCAAAAGCTATTATGCGCCGCACACACACGTAAAAATATATATACAGGTCAATTAAAACATTGATTTCCTTATAAGGTTAGCTGAACGACTTATTAAATAGAGCAAGAGAACTTATTATTTCAGTTTTCTCTTAGTTTAAATTTTTAAGGCAGATTAAATGTTTGGGATATATGGGAGAACGATTTAATAAAACAGCTGAATGAGATGAGAACTCATGGTCAGCAGTATATGGGATAATACAAGTTGTGTGGTTGTAACTTTCTAACGTTTAGAAAGTTACAACCACGTAATTTTTAACGATAGTTGAGAAAACTTATAAAGTTTAGAGGCAGCTCTTAAAAGTCTTGATTTAAGCGTCTGTCATAGTGGATCAGTATGTCATGGAAGAATTTAAAAAAAAATAATTAACTTCAAGTGATCTTTTTCCACAGTCGTAGCGATTTTAGAAGATTATTACCATGGGCATAGAGTAGTTCCCCTGGTTTTAAATTAAACAGCTGTATCTAAGGGTGTAAACATGCCAATCAAAATATATTTAATAGAAAATTAATTATGGACAATACTATCTAGTTGGTAACATTTAAAGGCGTGGTAGTTGTGATGAAATGTAAACAACGGATTTCTCCCCTGCGATCACAGCCACAGGTTAGTGACGAAGAGAGAGAGGACAATTGTAGACATTTTTCACGGAATGAGAGTATGATTAAAGCACTCGCAGCTGAAGAATGACATTACGTTAGAGTAACGGTCATTAAGAAATCCAGAATATGTAAACCATTAGACTATAGAAAATTTCCTTTCTGATCGTGGTACACAAGTTTCAAGTTCTGAGATGTTCGATCTTGTGCTCGATTTGGTCGCTCTATTCCTCGTCTCTAATAATCTTTATCTATTTAAAAAAATAATTTTTACATACGTTTCGGGTACTAAAGTTTTTCATATTGTTTAATTTAAATTTGAAGCCCATTAAAATCCACGACATTATAGTACTTTTAATTTAAAAAGTTTATTCAGCCATCAGAGTGCATACTTACTTCTAATTTATTCAAAGAGTACAGGCGTGATTTATAGCCCCAAATCCTTTTATTTTGGTCCAACAAGGGTTCGCTGTCATTGAAACTAATTCTATTCTTTGATAAATCCAGTGACCTCAGAGATACATCTTCGAAAAGTTCATTTGACCCGAAAGCCACCTGATGAAAACGGTAGAACGACCCAATGTTGTTGTCGGAGAGATTCAGGCTCTCCAGGTACTTGGGCGGTTTTGATCCCTCTAGCTTATTCATTCCGTACCTCTCACGAAAATGGTAATATATATTCTTCCTTGCAGTGGTCGCACAATCTCTATCTCCCATCCATGTTTTTGTCGACGTGTCCAGGAGGTTGTGTGACAGGTCGATGGATTTAATATTCCCACCGTTGAAAGTCATGAGGGCAATACTTCGAAGTAGGTTGTGGGAAACATTCAAGAACTCTAAAGCCTTCATTTGCTTAAATGTGTTTTCTGTCAGATTTGCGAGTTTATTTTGTGCCAAGTTTAAAGTGATGACGCTTGGAAGAGTTAGTGGCGGAAGTTCTTTTAAACTGTTAACTGCAACTGTCAAAGACAACAACTTTATGCTTCGGTTAAAAGGCATAAATATTTCTTCATTCAAATGTTCCAAACGATTGTTGCTCAGATCAATATCCACCAAGGCAAAGGGCCCGAGGAAGAGCCCACCTCCCAGGGACGTCACCTTGTTATTTGTAATCCGGAAAGAAATGAGCGAGCTGCTATTTGCCAGTAGGGCATCGGAGGCACCATGCAGATAGTTGTTTGACAAGTCTAAATTATATAACACTTTGCACTTTTCGAAGGTTTTCGGATGAATGTACGTTAGCCTGTTGGTAGATAAATCAATGCTCGTCAAGTAGGGATTATTAAGAATTATCTCACCGGGGAGTGAATTCAAGGCGTTCACACGAAGATTAAGGGTCTCAAGCGCCCTGTTATTTGCGAACAAATCCCCATGCAAGGATGGAGTGGCGTTGAAACGCTCATCCTCCGCGGAAATTACGTACGAGGCCACAATTCGCGAATCCGCATCGGGTACAAATATGAAGACGTCGGTCCCAATTTGGTTCCCACTCGCGGAGAATCGATTCAAGGCCCTGGCCCCGACCAGGAGCCTAGGGTGCAAGGATCGCAGTCTGTTGCCGTCGACCGTTAGCCACCGCAACGAGGAGAAACCGGAAAAGCATTCGTGATCCAAATGCGAAAACGCGTTGTGGATTAGATTCAACGTGTCCAGTTCCGGCCGATTGCAAAGACTTTTGGGCAACTTTGTCATTCTGTTGTGGCCGACGCTTAGTTCATTGAGCTTCTTCACCGGTCGGAATATGTCGTCGTCCAGTTCCGTGAGGTTGTTGTTGTCGAGAGAAAACTTCCCTATGAGCTCGGAAGGACTGAATAGATCCCCGGGAATGGCATTGAGTTGCATGTTTTCGAATCTCAAAAATTGGATCGAGGTGTGGTTGGAGACGAGTTCGTGAGGGATCGCCCCGGAGCGGGCAATCGTGAGTTGGAAAAACTTCAAAAGGCGCGAGACGCCCGCCAGCAGGCCGGGGTCGAGTCTCTTCAGACCCGAGCAGAATATCCCCAGGGCTTCGAGCGATTCGAGACCGGAGAGGTGTCGCCCTTCCAGCGGGAAGTGCTCCATTTGCTGGCAGTGGATGTACAGCCTCCGGATGGCGTAGGGATGATGGTTGCGAGTGGCGTTCGGCGTTTGTTTGGGGTTGAACAGGGAGGCGTAACCGTCGATCGGCAGGGGACAGGAGTGCAGGCTGACGTCCAGGTCCCGTTTATCCTTCGGTGCCGTGATATGAAGCAGCGAGAGGTGTCTGAAGGGGTCTCCGCCGTATTTCTGGTTGCATTTGACACTGATACGCATGGGTCTGACTTGGGGTTCGTAGTATACGTTCACTTCCCCTTTGCAGTAGATGTTTTGTTCCATTTTGCTGAAGATGCAGACGCATTTGTGGTTGACATGACAATATCCGCTGCTCACGGGAAAATCCAACTCCTGGCCGCGAGTGAAATCCGCATAATTGAGGGCCGAGAGCAGCAGGCCGAAGACGGCCGCCGGGCATCGGAGTGATCGACGCGACATCTCCCGGGATGGAATGCCTGACGTCTGCGTCATTACGACAATATTGTTGTTTTTTGTTTGACTGCTCCTTACCACTTATGTTGTTCTGTAACCTGAAATGAAAGAGAATAACAGGTATTACACAATGTGTCATGTTTCATTAGCGCTCACACCGATTTTCTCTCGAGAAATTCAAGCTTATCTCCACGAAAAAATAGCATAGTTTTTGGTAATTTAACTTTTGAACCATTTAAGAAAGTGCGCAACATGCATGCCAAATAAATCGAAAAATAAATTGGAATGTCATAGAACGTTTAAAAAAATCCCACAACAACGAGAGTAGATGATCTTTAAGGATATGCAAAAACTTGGCGCACGTCATTGCTCGTGTGTAGGTGGCAAGGTGTCTACGTGAAGAAAGAAAGTAGAAGACATTCCAAATATTCAGCAAAAGTAGAGATCATGTGGATACTAGAGGAGTACCTGACATGAAAACTAAGAGTAGGAGGCAGAACTTTTCAAAGACCTCGCATATGAATAAAGAACACTCTGGGACAAATTTGTCACCAGTGTTCGTGACGCCTGCGAGTGAGCCATGCCTCCGTAACCACCTCGAGCTCTTCTTCCACTCCCAATGGAACCACATCTGTCAATCAACTCATAATGCACTTCGAACTTGCTGGATTGTTCGTAATAGCATTAATTTATTTATACTATCACCGATTTTTCTGAGAATTGTTACGGAAAATCCCGCTTTCCTGTTAGCAAGTTCTATATTATCACTACTACGTATGCTTGTATTTCTTCTACTTTTGTGTAAAAGTTCTAGCCTTCACTTGCAGAGAATACACCATATACCGTGATACATAAAACTACGCAAAGCTATATGACCTGATAAAATAAAAAATGATTCCCTAAAGAAAGACAAGATTTCTGAAAAAGTTGAAATCTATCATTAATGTGAAAATTGAAATAATGTCACCTGATGTGACGAAAACTTTCCAATATATTTCATATCTTGCACACTTTTTCACGCCAAAAGAAAGTATTAGTTCGATGATACGCACATATCTTTTTGAAAGAAGCTCAATTATGTCAATGCCCCATGGTTACATATACTCGTGCATAACGACCGCATGCATAGTTGGACCTTCGATTTCTTGGAGAATTTGTTTATTTCTTTCACGTGTTATATGTATTTAACTCTTGATTTCTAAACCTTTTAGAATTTTTTCCTGTTAGATATCAGAGATATATAAATATATATATAGTTGCAATTGGAAAATCTTGGAGGCGACGGAGCGCAATTCACTTGGCGCATACATAAACATAGATGATAATACATAGAAAGGCAAACAAAAAGGACACTCACAGTATTGGGTCGTACGTTTCGGCAGGTGAACCTGTCTTCTTCAGCGACGAGAAGGGAAAGCCCCATATAGTCTCCATTCTTGAAACCCTTCCCCCCGCCGAATCAACAATACAATTAAAAACACTCGAACTCGCCATTATATGGATTTCGGGTTCTTACGTCAAACCAGGGCTC
>WURS02048615.1:0-11041 GCA_011762765.2 Rhinocypha anisoptera | reverse complement strand
AGTTCGTTGCTGTTATCTTGCGATGGATGTCGTGTTGATGAGTACGAGTGGGATAAGGTCAACCCCCCCTCCCCTCCCCCCGTTCACCATTTCTCTCACGTTCCATCACTCAGCCATTGCTTTAGGTGGAGTCGTGTACGTATTTCGATTTATAGAGTGATGTGTACGTGACATTGAAGGTATAGGTGGTGTACTAAATTTAACGTTAATTTGCTATCGTGCCAACACATGAGAATGCTCGTTCGTATTTAGTGATGCGCATTTATTATTTGTGCGTCTTTATGCTTTCGCGTACACTCGTATCTACGCATATCTACACCTCTGAAATATCTTGCATGCGTGGGTTCTAGGGAGTGTGGCACGGGGTGAGTTAACACTAAGCATGTATACCTAGAAACTACTTAAATGCAGATATTTGGTAACAGAAAAATATTTATATCATGCAAAAACAATGTCAAATTACATTTATTTAATTCTGTATGAAATATAACAGCATAATATTTACACTACCTATCGTATCTAACCCTATCTTGTCTGTGATCATCTTTACTTTGATCACCTAATGTACTAGGAAAAATGAAATTTTAAACCTAGCCGTTCCACAATATAGCTGTCCGATTTTAAGTTCGTGAACCGATCTACCGTAGTTGCATGGGGCTTGCAATATGTCTGAAGAGATATGCCTGAAATCTGCACAGCAAATATAACCTGTATTCTATTACATATCCATCAAACAGAATCGTCCGATCGTAGGAGAGGGTCAAAATGTTCATCGAACTGAATTGGTGAACGGTAACAAAGCTAGAGAATAGAGCGCGTCTCCTATTTATATCCAATTTTAATGCATACCAAGTCATTCGACTTTGTAACTGAATCGCATAGCGGCACTAAGTGCTTGACCATCGCACAGCCCTGGTGACGGAGTCCCGCGAGTGATGAAACGTTTAGTTTCGGGAGGAGCGGGGACATTCCCTGCGACACGTCGCCGAGCAGGGCCTTTTGTTTCGAGAAACGTGGAGATATAAATGAGGTGAGATGGGGTGACCGTGGGAGGAGGAGGGATGCTGCATCTCCGCCCGTCCAATACTCTCCCTTCTCCTGACCGGTACTTCACTTCCAAACCTCACTCCTCTACTCGCTCCTTTTTGCTCCTCTGAGATGACTGTTTCATCTAGAAGAAAAGATGGTACATACATGGATGCGAACAGGCTCGAGCTGTTTCTATTAACGTGCGCCAAAACCCACTCAACCGACAACGGTCCATGGTCCACATATCTGCCAAAAGTGAATGAGAACTGAAATGCAACCGAAGGGATTTGAATTTCTGTGGGTATTATTTATGGAGGGACTTTAATATGTCTATGACTTACTGATCCCTGAATTACCTTAACAACATTCTGAAACAGTAATGGTTGGTAAAAATAATTTTTTTTTGTGTTTGTTGGTGACAAACAGATAAGAAATTTTTATGGCATGCTGCGTACCTATAATATATCGTATATTACAAACATATTTTTAGATAAGATTACCGTATGCATTCTTCAGTTTTCTTCATATTACTTTTCCATAGCGTTCCTCCGGCTTTGCTATGGCTGCTTTTATCTTTATGTGTTCACAGGTTTCTGGTTATTGTCCCTAGTTTCACTATTATTTAGTAGATCTCCACCAACTTTCATTTCTGCTCAAATCCTTGACATATGCCCATGCTTATAATTTTCTAAGCGTGCATTTTATATGATTGAAGATGCTGACGAGATCGGATAGCTACTATGTTTAAGCATTTCCTATCCCACTTCTACACTCTTTAACCTTATTTTTTACATATGGCACTGTTAGCCGATAGATATTCTATCTCTACAGAAAATACTATGTTAAGCGTAGTTGCCTTTAATTTTCCCATTGGAATCTAACTTCTTCGAGAGAATTTCTTTTAATTTCCCGTGGATCGCTTTTAGTTCTGTACATAAGTTCCCCATATTTCACCATAAAGTTTATCTTTTTTACCTATCCATCCTAAAAATGCTTTTACTTTGCTGCATTACTGACTCATTTCTCGCTTTTTTTTTAGTTTGCAGTTTTTCCAATCATACCCATTCCACGATGCCTCTTTAGCCATTAGGTACCTCACTTCATGCTATCATATCCTCCATATAATTTATTCTCCTTACTTCCCCATTTACGTATTTTATATATCCGTCTTCCATTTATCTATGGTCGTAATATTATTAAAAGAGTATTATCTTACCATTTCTCTTCTTTCTCTTTTCTCTCCCTTTTCGTTCTTTTCACTTCTTTCTGAAGCTCATTAGTTAATTTTTCGCGCCTTCTATGGATTCCGTGTACACGTCCTTATATATTTTTCTCTCTTCCATCTTCTACATATTCTCCCCTGTAGTCATGATTTCTTAATTCATTTTGTATACATCATCGTGTTGCTTTATCTGCTCCTCTTTGTCCCTATAACGTTTCCCTTCCCGCTTATATTTAATCTACCGTTCCCATCTCCTTATACTTAAAATGCTACAAATGTTTTCCTGATAACCTTACTAATTCAGTGAGAGAGGAAAAAAATCTTTGGTGTTCCACAAGTTATTTTGTGCAGCAACAAAGTTTTTCCTTTGCTCTCTCATCATGAAGGAGTTCCGCTGAGTGACGCCTGACACTATTGCTTACTTATTCGTTTCAAGAATTTCGCATTTCATTTACTCAGTATCATTTCTAGCATAATCCCCTTGAATTTTATATGGCATGTCATAAGAACTATTCAAAACTTCATTAGCTATCGGATACTATTTTATTACGATGTTTCTAAATCTATTTCTGCTTAATATGACCCAGTTTATGGCTCAATTTATTCCTCGGGATTTGCAGAGTGCTCCCACTCTCTAATAGTGTTCGAGCCAGGTCTTAGCTACTATATTAAATTTTCTCATGGAAGAAAGAACGTCAGATAGGTTTATTAAATTACGTGAAATTATGACTTGTTTATTCGCTCTAAAATATGTTTACCTTACCCCCATTTTAAATAGACGTCCCGGGAGTTAGTTAATTTAAATACCACTGTTGAAAAAAAATAATAATAAACCGGTCTTAGTTATTGTGAGCAAATATTTGAATTTGGGCTTCTGATCTGTCGATATATGCATATAGATTGTGTTACAAAGTCTTTGCGTGAACAATTACCAGGTGAATTGCCCCTTAACGGAATTACTACCAGAAAATGTGCATTGTCTATTGTTAAATTTCTAAATTCCATAGCATCAAATCACTCACACTGCAGTTACTCTTCCTGAATGCCATTTTGTGTTCTCGAAATACTAGCTAAAAGAATAAATACATTGATTATTAATAAATAAATATTATAAATAATTAATATAATAAATACATACATGATTGATTGGCCACCAGATCGCTATGTGGTGCGAACCGAACATCTCTCTGAAATTTAAATTTAATTTCGAAAATTGGTGGTAAATTTTCCTTTCCTTTCTCATAAAATATTTATTATATATGGCGTCAATTAATGTGTATATTCTCGGTCCTTTCAAGCGTGGTGTCTTTGACGTGGATGCTCGGTAAATAAATGGGAAGTAAGGCAAATTCAACATTTTTCATTAAAATTCGTGTCATCTTGAAACGGTATCTCAATCATATCACTAGTCGCAGTATCTATATGTTTTGTAATGTCACTCAACCTCCGCGTGAAGAATTCCGGATACTGGAATGCTGAGTCTACGGTAAACGATGGTCCCGGTGCAGTGGATGTGTCGCCTTAAGCCAAGTAATGAGCCTCCATTGGTTTCCGCGTGCTCTTTTTAGGCTATTATTTTCTATAAATGTTCAGTTCGTCGCAAATGTAACTTTTACCAAAGTTAAAGGAGCGCATCGAGACTTTGTTTTCCATGCGTTCCCAAATAGGAATTCCTGATTCCCGCTCAGAAATGGGGTCAAACTCGGTGTTCAGCTGGATCCGGTGGGAGTTGTAATGGGTTATTCGTGTGAGAGCGAGAGAGAGGCATACAAGGCATGTATCATTCCCTCGCTTATGATTTGGTTATTTAAAATACGGCATGTGGGAGAATTATCACCACGGTGACAGCTCGTATATCTTGGTCCATTTCCTCTTGTTTTTACTTCCTTAATAAACTCAGACTGCTCACCTTTAGTCGTTTTGTGCGGTGTGCGGGGCGACCTAATTTTCTAGACGTTGAAATACATTAAACAAGTCTTCCTATGAATGTGCTTGCACGATATTCAAATCTGAACCCGGGAAATTTTATGGCTACGAGTCATATCAGTTTTATTAACATGGGATGGAAATGTGCTTTCTTCTCTCTTCTCTCTGAAGCAGTTCCTTCATTTTTAGTTATTAAAATATTGGCAATTATGTTTTCAACTATTCTCTTTAATGTAACTGAGTTTTCATTACTTACTTTATACATAGGACACAAATTATTAAATTATATAATGTGTTAATGTATAATGTAATTTTTGTAATTAATTGTAGGGCATGTTCCAACACTTAAAATTTACTATAAGTTGTTAATGAAAAAAATAATATAGTTATTCTGTTACGTTTCTATTTACTCTGAATCTATTCAAGTTTACTGATTCATTCGACAGACAATAAAATAATATTCTCCTAATGTTAAATGTTTAGCATCTAATTGTTTAAAATATTATTATTCATATTATAATGTTATTGCTGATAATGTATTCCTGTAAATATTTGAAATAAAATTTGAAATATGATGTAGGAAACACTAACTTCAATAGTACCACTTATAGTTCTTTCCTAATTGATGGTATGAATAGGGCACATCTTTCGTAAGTCACGTCAAACGTAAATTTTATATTATTAAATATATGAAACTACGTTTATTTAAAAAATTACTTGTGTGATATCGAAGGAATTGTACCTAGCCGCCATTATTTCTGGGGTGGGTTCCTGGGAGGAAGATAAGAGGGACTGTGGGACGGAGAGGGAGACTTGTTCATTTTTCTGAGGGTGATACGTGATCGGAATAGAGTAGTCCTTAGTGGAAGAGATACCTACAGATTAGAAAAATAAATCAAGTGGTGCCTGCTCGCGGTGAATCTCTCTTTTCCCATTATATTTGTCCTCTATTTATCCCAATTAAATCATCCAAACTTCTTTTTTCATTGACTCTGTAACATTGCTCCGTATTAAGAATAATGACTTATGTCGACACCCGGATAAATTTTCTGATATTTCATAAAGAAGCCATTCCTTGTGTACAATTAAATAAGGAAGGATTCCTAGGTATTTGCTTCAAAAGTTAAATGATATCACATGATTTTCATATTTTCTAAATACTTTGCCATTTTTATTTTAGTCTAACGTGAAAACCGTTTTTCCTCAGTAGAAAAAAACGAAACTCTTTCCATTTTATTTTTGTGTGCATTATTGTCCAACATTTTTCCTTTAATGAAAGCACTATTTCACAATTTATTTTGTGATGATAGTCAGTAAACTCGTGATATTTTTGTCCAAAAATACCATAAAAGTGCTGTTCTACTTTCCACATATACTAGTTTATTGGACGACTCTTCCGATTTTCATTTAAAACTTCCGTTATTAAACTTCTCATGTATCAGTCAAACTCATTTTTTTCGTGATTTTTAATAGTGTTGAGCTTATTCCTGCACTTTCATTTTATAACTTGTAGACTTCTTTTTAAAATGAATATCATCAAGTAATGAAAAGATATAGTTTAACATTTATGAAACTGTCCTTAAATTAAAATTGTATCAGCTCCAGAAATAGTTCCGACCGAGTTAACCTGGTGGGTAGCGTCCTCGACGGCTTACCCAACGGTCACGGGTTCGAATCCCGCCCAGAACATGAATGTTGTGTTTTTCCAGATGGGTTTTTTCTACGAGTTGAAGAGGTGCGAAATGACCATAGCCGTGGAAGCACCCTATAAACAACAATACTACAACTACTCCAGAAATAGTAATTTGATTCTAATGACTGTTTTTGGTTGAAATAGTAAAGAATCGTAGAAATTACTGTCGTTCTCACATTATAAGTAGTTCATAGTAAGAGTTTATAAAAAGGTAGGTAGCTATTTTGTTAATCCAAGCCTCATATTACATATATCTTTAAACTATGATCACCTCTCTCGTGTATGGGTCTACCCTAGATTTTTTACTGAATTTTTTATTTGAAGATCGACGAGTTTGTGATATATATTCGATCTATACACAAGGATAAACCTAAGAAAGGGGCCAAATAAGTGATAGTATAAGTGTTAAATATGGGAAATGTAGTGACGACCATGAAAATTCGAGTGTTCATTGTACAATGCGTTTTTTTACACGCGCCGATAAATCGTAGCGCTTGGTTCATCGTTGGTTTATGTTGCATCATCTTACGAATTCGTTCCCTCGATATTGAAATGTGGAATATGACACAAGAAGCGTTCCTTTTGTGGAGGGAGAGCATTTTCGGCAAACCGTAGCCTCTACACCGGAAGCCAAAGCTAGATGATATCCCGGAGATAGCGATCGAAAAAGACCGTGGAGTCGGGCCCGCCGCAAGGACTTTTTTTTCGCCGAAGTGTGCCTGCATAATGCCTGCAATCCGCGATGGGAACACCAGGAAACTACGCGCACGACGTGAATTTTTTTCCTCCCCACACCCCCACCTTCACCCTTATTCACCTCGGAAATAATGGAAATGTAGTCCCTGGAGTCAAGCGTCCTCGATGGTTTCTGGCGCAGCTGGTGAAAGCGTCCGAGTTCAACTTGGGTGACGATCTGAAATCCGTGGGTCGGCAGCGCGCGGAGTGAATGAGAGAGGACCAAACCCCTGGGGCTGCTCGCGCCACATCCTCTTTAAGAGCCCCTCGGTTGAAAGCGTGGTTTTCCATTAATAAAAAAAGCACTCAACCGCCAGCGAGAGAGGGAGGGGAAGGGAGATAAATAGAGAGAGAGAGAGGGAGTGGAGAAATACCAGTGGGAGGACGGGGGTGGGGGAGGGGGGGAGCATTAAACCCCCCCAACACCCCGGTGCCGTCCACAGCGGCAAAATTTGTTAATTTAAGTAGCGGTTTTGGGCGTAAATTATGTTTAAAATCTTTTAAGACGGGGCCGATCAATCTTTCACACTCGGTGGAGCGTATAAAAGTCCGTGGGCAGATGAAACATTATAACGGCGTCAATGAGCAGCTCTTTATGCGCGATACTAAATGATGACTGCAAGAAAATTCATGCATAATGCAGAATAAGAAGTGTGCTGTGGGTCGGGGGAGGGAACGGGGTCTGGGGTTGATTGCTATGGGGGATGTCGTGAGGGATGGGTGAAACACGGCTGGGGGGTAGACATGACGGTGGAGGAAGAGGAGGGTATTGACTCACGGAAAGGGCACCTACCAGTCAGCTGCTAATATCCTCCCTGTTTCATCCCTATCCCTATTCTAATCCTCCACTCCAGTGCCTTTCGCCCTCTCCCGGCTACCCACCCCCCTCCCAATTTAACAACCTCAAATCTTCCTACTCTCCACCTCCGCCCCTCCTTTCTCGTTTCCCCACTTTATGCCCATTGTACGCCAATCCCCACCGCCAACCTTTTACCCGTTCTTATTCAAATTCTGCCGTTATCTCCCCTCTCGCCCCTTACCATTCCCCTCCCATCTTCCGCGACCATCTTCGTTACAACCAGTCTCTCTCTCTTCCCCCTCATTCCGCCCAATCTCCTTGTCTCTCTCTCTCTCCCCACTTTTCCGTGTCTTTCTCTCTTGTCTCCATGTCTCTATTCTCTTTCCCTTCCTGCCTACTCGCTCAAACTCTCTTCCTTTCGCCGGTTTCATATCGATCAGTTTGCTCATTCGACTGTGTCCCGGTGGAGGATCGTCGGTGGGTAGTGTGGGTGGCCAAGTCGTATCATAAAGGTTAGGGAACATGCTCTTGACAGTCCCGATTTCAAGTGCGCCACGGGTGTATGGAATCTCGGCCGGGCAAAAATTTTCATTTTCAGTGTAGATCAGTCTGTTAAACATTATTTAAGGTGTGTCAGTGATTCTAGGCTTTGGTCGGGAATCATTAAGTTAAAGAATTAAGCGGTAGATTTGAATTAGCATTTAGATTGAGAAAGGATTAGCCAAAAATTAAAACGTTAGTAAAATGCTAAATCTAATTCTAATCTATTTTTTTCTGCGAAGAGTACTGTTCGCCGCTATTTCAAGATACCCTTGAATCCAATAATACTCCTCCCCATTTGCCACCAGTCTCAACCCTTGTCCTCATCCACCTCATTGGTTAGTAAGTGGAGCAAAAGAGGTGCGGACGTATTGACTATTCTTTAAAAATGCTTTCCCCCATTTCCACGCAAAAATGTATTCTGCAATGGCTTTTATGCGTCCAAGCAATATGCAGAGTCAGGGTCGTCTTTTTATTTCTTCTTACCGTCCAATGAGCGCTTCAGTGTGTACGAAGCCTTGGTCTAATCGGCGTATTGCTCCTTAGTGGCAAATTTACCGCACAGCCTATATAGACTTTAATAGCGTCGGCGATGCCGTAGCGAAGATTGTGCATTCGCTTTCCACGGCGTCTTGAATGGGCCATTGGCGTGATGGTATCGAGTGTGCTAGACGGAGGGAAAATGTAATGAAGAAAATGTCAAATCAGCTACACTTTAGTTAAATGCATGCATCCAGGATCTTCTCGTCTTTTTATGACTTCGAAGTCTTTTGAATAGTTTTGGGTCATCCAGAAGAATGTTTCGCGAGACGGACGTTCTATCTTAATTACAGAACATAGTCTACACACAAAAATTTTGAACGCTTAAGTATTAAACGCAAATTCTAAGAAACATAAAGTTTTACAAGTCGCATAAGGCTAAACGATGCATAAGATAAATTTCTCCTCGAAATGACGGCGTATCGAATTCATCGAGCTGAGAGGTGCTCAGTATTTTTTATAGTTACGAGGTTTTTTGCCTTGGAGCTATCAATGCTTCGGTAGAGAGAGTATTGGCGCATAACGTTTTACCATTCCAGATTCCTTGGTAGTTTCTTAGAATGTAAGTAACCTGGGGAATCCACGTATGGTATAAAAGTTAAATGAAGTAAATATAGCATGCGATTTCCTTTCGCAACTGGGACCAGCTATATCCGAAAATTGATTTTTACAGGAAATTGAGTCAACCAAAGTTATAATAAAGTATTTGTGAGGGGTTTCAATTTTTTCTCCTTCAAAGCATATATTTTTTACGGATGAATTGAAACTTTGCATTTACATTCCCGCAATATCTTCGATCTCATTGCCGGAATTTTTCGGGTTAGGTACCGATTACCTTTTAAAGAACATTACTCTCCAGGCTTAAGTTTTAAGGTGAATCAGTCTAGATATATGGCTTTAACTCGGTCTTGTACGCAGATGGAGAGTTTTTTATCCACCGAATACATAGTAATTACCGATTACCGTCGTTTTTCATGTTACCGTGTCGTGGTTGTGTGACTTTCACAACCTACCTCATACTTATGGCGTCCCACTGTTTTGCTACCAGCAGCACTTACTTTTTATCCCTCGATGTTATAATTGCAATGCCTTGGGTGATATATTTAGCCATCCGTTCTAGTTTGTGTAGCTGGATACCTAATCCTCTGTATACCAAACTCCTCTGGTAGCCTCTTGGTGGCCCACAGTAGTTATAAAGGGTTTCATTAGGATAAGAAAAATCAGATTGGAAACTAAAAGCGAACGATCTAGTGATTTTCAAGATCCATTTTATGCTTGGAATTTTGGCGTATTATTCAAATGGTATACATTTTGATTCGATGAACAAGAAAAAAACTAAAGATTTGATCTGCGGCCGAAGGAAAACTAAATAAGAAAGGACACAACTAGGAAGTTCCAAGGAAGCGAGATCACCATTGGAAGGAGGTTAATAAGCAGAATACTCCAGACAAAGAGAAGTTGGATGATAACGTTTCTTCTAGTTAAAACAAATGCTGAAAATAATGTTTTTCTGGGCTTAAAGAAGCGGATCGTAAGGACGTGCAATGGAGCATACTTGGTTACGAATGTGAAACTTGGACGTGTTCTCGGCATCTGGGAAAAGAAGATTGAAAGTAACGGCTATGTGGTTCTACAGAAGAATGTATTGAAAGGGACGTCAGAGTGAAGTACTATTGACGTAGTCCAAGGATGATGTATGAGTGGCATGTAATGGAGAATATTAATGTTGGGAACTGCGAAGGAATATAGAGATTGGCAAGGTGACAGGAAGTTTTGGCAAGGTGGCAGGAGAGCTCCTAAAAAAACATTCTTCAGATTATTCACCATTGGTGATGATGAAAGGTCGTCATGGGAATCGTCTATAAATGTTCGGGACCGTTTGTGGCAGGACCTTTTCACAGTGGCGTGTTGATCTTTATGCTTCACACTTTTGATCCTGGTGGCATTTTAGATATACATAATTTGGGCCAAGGGGTCATCCAAACCTGGTATGAAACAGCGGCTTCTTGATAAATTGCGGAAGCAGTGCAAAGTTGTCAATTAGATACTGCCCCGTGTGTGTGTGTATATATATATATATATATATAATATTGAATGAGTACAACATGAAAATAAATAGAAGACTAAAATAACTAGTATGGAAAAAGAGAGAAGCTGAGTGTAGACGTCGAGCTACAAGGAGAAAAATTAGAACAAGTGGAATCCTTCACCTACCTGGGAAGCGGTATTACATGGGATGGAAGAAGCTTTATGGACATCAAGGGTAGATTATCTCAGGTTAAGAAGGCATTTATGGCGAAGAGGCAACTACTAAGCTCAAGAAAAGTATCACTCCAAACAAGGAAGCGATATGTGAAAACATTCGTATGGAGCATGGCACTCTATGGATCAGAGACGTGGACCATTGTAAAAAGAGACCAAAGAAGAATAGAAACCTTAGAGACATGGTGTTGGAGGAGAATGCTGAAAGTCAAGTGGACGGACATAGTTAGGAACGAGGAAGTGTACAGAAGAGCGGAGGAAACTAAGGCATTGTGGGGTACAATAAGAAAAAGAA
>WURS02048594.1:0-11041 GCA_011762765.2 Rhinocypha anisoptera | reverse complement strand
CCCCTCTCCCCCCTTCCCAAAGTGACATATAGAACCTAGACCCCTCCACCCTTGCACCCTGCACCTTCCTTCCTTGCCCCACTCCAGTCCTTACTCACTCCCAGCCTCTCTTCTATCCAACCATTTCCCCTTAATAGCCCTTCATAACTTAACGCATGAGGCGGCTCGCCGAACAAAGCAATTTGATTACGCCACGCTTTGTGGTTCCGACCTATTGTGCCTCCTTTATCCGATTACGATTCGCTCATCTCTACGAATGACCTGTGACGAACATCTGAGAGACGAGATCGTAAGACATGATGGAAGTATATGCTTGCAGCAACAGGAAAACTAATAGGGTAGATGTAAATGCATGTATATGTTTACTTGTAAGTATATCCCATTATCAAAAATTTATCTTCATCGTTTTAAAACATCGTTCTAGATACATGTTAAATAATAATTGGATGGAGACGTTTAAGTATAAACTTTTAATTGCTTCAATAAGATGGTGCGGAAATCCCCTTCTAGTCAAGATTTACAGTGAACAAAACGTCGCAAGGGATCTTGGGAGGGAAGGTCCCTGGAGATAGTTCGAGGTTGGCGATAATGAAACACATAGCAGTGGAGTTACACTCAACGAAGGAAATATGAACACTTTAGCATTGGAATAGTTGAGGGGGGGGGGATGAGAAATCCGAAGAAGGTTAGGAAAGGTATCCACCTTTTCTGAATTCTTGGGATACTTAAAGGCGATGATATGTTGAATAATTAAATGGAGTTGTAGAATAGATTTTTATCGTCGGGTGGAACTCAGTAGCTCAAATTTTTTGACTAATTAATATTACTATTATTATTATTATTACAATGACAAATGCAAGTAGACCCAAGGTCCGGTGGCATTTTACAATACATATTACACTTACACTTCAATACATTACATTACAATGCACATTACACATGAATGTGTCAATTACAACGTTACAATAATAGCAACTGGATAATTGGGCGCTATGATAATCGGGCGTATTTAATGTAAGCATTACATGTTAGCCCATTATACTTCTATATTGCCGTTTGAAGGTCTTCAAATTTTTTGGTAAGGGTCTAAACAATTCTCCAGGTAGTTGGTTCCAATCAAAAATTCTACTGTTTATGAATGAAAATTTATTTAAATCTGTTTTTTGAGGGTTTCAATTTAATTTTTAACTGATGGTTATTCTTCCCAAAGTAGGCTGGCTCTTCGATTTCTTCTTTTGGAGTTCACTCCATCCCGACTTGTTTATTTATTATTTAATTGTACGGCCCGCAAAGCCTACTCCTTTTTTCGCCTACTCTCTGTATGCTCTCCCAGCCCAAACTTCTCAGCATTTCTGTCACGCTCTCAGTCCTCTTATTCGTATTAAAAACATATCTCGCTGCCTTTCTTTGCACTTTCTTGATATGCTTCTCCTCAAATGGACCCCACACAATCGCCGCATACTCTAGGATTGGTCTCACAAGTACTTTGTAGGATATTTCCTTTGTGGCTCTGGTGCTTCCCTTTGAATTTCTCATCACCCAGTGGAGAATTCTAAAACCTTTTCTCGCTGCGTGTTCCACTTGCTGGCCCCACCCAAGATCTCTTGTTAATTGAACGCCAAGGTATTTGCAGTTGTTTCTTTTCTGTATATAAATTCCCGAATATGAGTACCTCCTGCCTTGCACATGTTTCCTTCGTGAGAAGGTGATGTGACTGCTCTTACTCATGTTTATACCCATCTCGTTCATGTTTACCCATTCTGTGAGACAATCAATGTCTTTTTGGAGGATTTCCTGATCATAATCGCTCTCAATTCTCCGATAAATTATACAGTCGTCAGCAAAAAGTCTTACTTCGGAACTTATGTTAGCTGTAAAATCATTCACATAAATTAAGAACAACAATGGACCCAGAACGCTTCCTTGAGGTACGCCCGATATAACCTTTACCTCCCGCGAGTACTCTTCTCCAATTTTCACCCGTTGTCTCCTTTCAGCGAGGAAATTTGCTACCCAACGTTTCACCCTTCCATCGAGTGGTAACGCCTCCATCTTTGAGAGCAATCGATCGTGAGGCACTCTGTCGAAGGCTGTAGAAAAACCTACTAAAATAATTAAATGTGAGAAAAAAGGTTTTGTCCTCAGCCTGGACTCGAAAACCGGACTTCCAAATTGTTCAAGTCCCGACTGAGGGCAAAAACTTTTTTCTCATATGAATTTGTCGGTTTCTAACCATATTTTCTAACACATTTTTTGTCGGTTCTTTTATGTTCCCCTATCCCTTTCCTTATTTCTTATTATTTTTGGGTATATTTTCGCCATATAGCGATGCGTGTGTATGTATGTATTTGTGTGTATATATATATATATAGTTCGTCCTTTTATGTGTTCCTATCCCTTTCCTTATTTACTATCATTGACTGTGTTATAAATATATATATATATAGAAAGGAAATAGAAAGAGCATCACCAAAAAAGTGAGAATATAGAATGTAAGGAAAAGCATCACCTCAAATCATATATATATATATATATAGGTATCTAAGACGGCACAAAAAGTACATAAAAACACAGAAACACAGAAAAAGAGACACTCTGGGATAGGAATTGGGAAACAGGATAGGAAAACATACAAGGACGAACACAAGGGAATAGTATATTTCACGGAAAAAATATGAAATAACCGGGAATCGAACCCGGGACCTTCCGATTACGATGCTTTTCCTTCCTAACGTTGTGATTCATTTTTAAGATCAAAGATAACACGTTCCTTGCTTTTCACGCCCGCTATACAACCGTCATTAGTCAGCAAAATCGTCTCTTTCTTTTCATCATACGTACTCTGAAATAACATGCCTGCCATACATAGTTGGTTTCGCCTTCTTTTCAGTGTCTACTGGCCATCAAATCTTTTCCTTGGTGGGAAAACGATTTTAAATCCTTTTCGTAGCCCCCCTTCCCTTTGGGGATTCTCTGAATGAAAATTGAGCCATACAGTAGAGTTAATCTATCACGATATTTTTATTCAAATCCATTTTATTGATGTCCTCGATGACAAATCTCTCTCTCTTTCGTTGGTGTTTTTAATTTCTCCATTAAAATAGTGAAAATAATTCCCAAGTTGAGAAGAAACTATATTTTGAACTTTATCTACACTTTTTTTAAATTCTTGCATCAATAACGATGTGTCTTTTCGTTCATCGTGCGCCGAAATCATTTGTAATCTGTGTGGTGTTATGTCTGTTAAAATTAGCGTTGACACAACTGCATTCATTACACTTTTCCGAAGTGAACCTATCCAGCTCTGGTGAGCGCCGTCTCGAAGGTCATCCCTGGAAGGTCAGCGTTGTCCTCATTCATACCGCCATCAATCCTCCTGGCAGACACTCAGCGCTTGTCTTTCTTCCATTCTTCTTCCTTCATATACTTATTGATGTCACAGTTCTTCCAAATAAGTGGTTCGTGTGGCCTGAAAATGAAAAAATAAAATATCTCGTCGCCGGTTGTGAACCACGAACAATTGCAATCAGTGTCTTCAATTTTAGAAACAACTCAAGAGGAGCAATGAACGAATGATCTGTTCCATCCATCCATCCTCTCAGGCCCCTCTCACATTTTGAGAAACATGAAGCAAAAGGTCACATCCTCACGCGGGTTCATCGATCGTCACATAAATCCGTTACTGAGTAGAGAGAGATAGTATTTATTTTTTATTAATATATATAAATATTAATATTTAATTAATATTCTTTAAGTGGTGCGAAATGAGCTGAGCTGTCGATGCACCCTTTTCAAGCGCAATTCTACTACTACTGAGTAGAGAGGGGCTCAAAATGATATGAATGTATCATTTGTTACTTTTTTATTTTCTGTTCTATTGTTGAGTAATCCTTAAAAATACCCTTTCATATGTATCAATGGGATACGAGGGATACTGCTAACGAATTTGAGGTCACATTGGTCATGGATATACTATTTTTAAAGGTTCATCGTAATAAAATTGTAATTAACGATGTTGTGATTAAGTGAGAGTATAAATAACTACTATTGTCTGTAAATATTGTATAAATTATGGGCATAAAATGTTTACATAATCCTGTGGAAAAATTTCAAACTCCTGGCGATTACTCCTGTCAAATCTTAAAATGTCGCTTATCCGAAATGCTCTTTTATATAGATATTAATATATCAGATAACCTTGTTATGCCTTGTTCTATATCTTATAGATCCGCTCGTCTTTTTTGAATGAAGGCTGTAGGAATCCTTCAAACGCCATTAATCCCAGAGATAGATTAACTAGTCAACTGGCTACAAAGAAATATCGTCCTTAGTTTTTCATGTCGAAGGTCACACCAGCAGGTCACACCAGCTCATGAATACGACAAGAAAGGTATTCGATAATGAGAAACGGATGCTCATTTGCGTGTCGTCTCATTATACGCTTATTCCATAATCCCTGACTGTTCGACTTCTGCAAGTCCTGTACAACTATTTATGCTTTGATCAATTGTAATAATTTTTAAAATTATAATTCCTATTATGGCATTAGAATTACCGATTTTACTCTCACGTGAGTAATTTTAATCATAGTTGCAGTGCAAAGGGCGCCGACTGCCATGGACATTAAGCATTATCTCAGACTCAGGAAAAAAAAACCATTGAACAAGCACAAAACCCATGCCGGGACTCGAACCCACGCCTTTTTAGCTACTAAGCAAGCGTGCTACCCAAAAGAGTCACCTGGTCGGCCAGATATAATCAAATCTACTTGTTAAGAAATTGAGGTCTTTACATGTCGAAGCATTTACCTTGCATCATTATTGTAAATGTATTCCGGATTTAATAATTGTTATATATGACGAAGAACTATTAAAATTATTTATACTTTAAAGTCGACTTTTACGTCTGGTTTTTGGGACATACAGGTACTTGGTACTTTTGTAAGAATACCAAAGAGAAATGAAAGGCGACGAATTAGTTATGGAACGGTAAGAAAACGTCATAATAGCCGGTGGTATTCAGGCCGCATAATGTTCACATAGGGCAAAATGGCAGTTTCTAAGTTATAAAGCGTATTCCATACCATTTTATATTTGTAAAAGAATTCCTTTTATCATCTTATTATTTATTCATATAATGTCAGACAAACACTTTGAGCGTCAACTAATAGTTATTTTGGAAATTACAACTGAAAGTAAATATATAAATAACGGCAGTGGCATATATAATCCACTGAAAAATTCTATAAGTATTCCACCAATTCTATAAGTACATATTTTATAATACTGTTCATGTATAATTCATTAATTCAGAGAAAGGTTTCAAGTTCACCACCGCGATGAAAGATTCTTTAATAACGATTTTGCGCCCGGTGCTTTGTAGTACTATTTCAAATTTTCATTGGTTCAAATTCATAATGAAGATTAAAATTTTGCATGGGTATTCTCAGCTTATTCAACAGGGAAGAACGACAAAATAGAAGGAAACCAATCCTCAACGCCATTCCTAGCATTGGTAAGCAGAATCGGCCTCTTTTCTTATTCGATTGAGGCATAGTTGAAAAGGCTAACGCAATTGTAGTACAGGTAGGACATCTGTAGCTGGCGCTTCCAATGGCCGAAATCCATTTCGCACGTCCTTGGAAAGTTTGGACCCAAAAGTTGACTTTATTTGGATGTTTTGTGTTTAGTAACTTGATTGCTATTCAGTCATATGTCATATATTTTACAATTTAACATAGCAGTGGGACTAAATTACAAAGAATTTAAAAATCCAGACGAGACTCTTTTCCTAATATGGACAGCATAATTGGCCATTAAAGCCCACTCGCAGTCGACGTCTTCATCAGTTAAACCTGAAAATGTATGAATGGATATAAGGCCTACGAACGGTTACCGAAATGAAATGGTTTATTAAGTCAGACTACGCTAACCATTTCGTTTGTATATATTTTTATAGTTATATACATTCCTAGGTCCTGGGGGACTTGTTTCAGCAAAGTATTTTTCTAAATATTTGCACGAATGTATCCTGAGAAAGAAGTCGTGGTATCCCAGTGAGTACAGCGCTCGGCTACCAAACAGGAGACCCTGGTTTAAGTCCCGAAGAGGTCTCTGGGCACCTCCAGCTAAAACCCGAACCGAGTGAGCGATCTTCTGGGTACCACGTCTGGGTAGGAAGCCTCAGGGGGGCACAGGGAAAGGAAGTGGCTCCCTTAATACCCTCATGTGTGAATTTTCCCACGCTGTTTAGGGCTTAGTACTAGGGTTGCTCCGCCCTCACCCATCAAACTGACCTTAGCGTAGAATACCGCAGTTTTTTTCCTGAGAAAAAAACGACTAACGAATTAGGTGTAAAAAAGTAATGTTGGGAGGGTTTTCCATGTTTGTGATAATAGTATATTCTCACATGTGTGTCACCATTCGTTCAACTTGTTTCTTTTTTCTTCTTCAACTTTCTGCCATCGAGAAGTGATATCCGTTAAAAATGCGCTATCTTGACCGATCTTACTTTTCATGAAACATTTGAGATCGTCTTATAATTTTAAGTAAGATGCCATGACGCCGAAACTATTCCAAGCATGTGAGTTTATGAAAGGCGGCGGCCTAACCGGTGGCCTTATTGGACTGTCCCCACTATTATCACATTGAAAACTATGCTGCATGCCCGTAAGGCATTGGCAAGTGGGCGAACGGTATAGCACATTTTTTTCCTTTCTCTTGGGAATGCCCGGAGCGGAAACATGGTCCCTCGGTAAATTCGAAGGTCTTATCGAAAGGGACATGTTGGGAATCCCGAACCCGCAGAGTGTAGGTAACACCCCACACACACAATGCGATGACTCAGCTGAAATTTCTGAGAATCTTTTATATCTTTATACTCGCACCGCGAAATCAAAGGAGAACTTACAGTGCGATTTAAAAAAATAAATTAACTTCCACACGTCAACGGTCACAGCAGAGCTGCAGAATTGGAGCAAATCGAGAGCATTGGTGGTCGAGTTGCGTGGCGGTCGGACGGCTAACTATCCCCCTCCCCCCACTCGGGAGAAGAGGTGAGGGCGCTGAGAGAAGGGACCTGGCGGGGAGGGGCGAAGGGAGAGAATGCAAGACACCCGAGTTGAACGCCGAGTTGTGGCAGGAGGCACGGGGGAAAAATGGCATTTTATGTGAAGCCTCGTTAAGTTACCGTTCCACGTCCTTTAAGGAGGAATCAAATATTGGGTGAATATTTAATCACAAAGAGAAACAAGTGAGAGAAAAAATCTTGAAAGGAAAGCGGCAAGGAAAAAGTTTGAAGGAAAAGCATGCGACAAATGCCTTAGCATCGTCTTACGCTGTACGGCAATCATAATGTAAATTTTTATTCAAGTCAGGTGTTTTATTTTTACATTGCACGCATTAACCGTGTAAACTAATTTAATTCTTATTTAATCCCAACTATTACATATTGCTGACTGCATATACTATGTTACGATACTAATAATTGCACTAACTATCATTGCAGTAAGAATACTGGTAAAAGTTAATTCATGTCCAGGGTTTGAATTTTACATTGAATACATTTATCGTGTAAACTGGTTCTATTCTTTTCTGATGACACCTTTTTACTACACCTGACAAACTGCTGCATGCCATGATATACTGTATTACGATACTAATGACCTCAATCGCTATCATTGTAGCAAGTTTATAGCTCCGGTAAAAGTTATTGAACTCCATAGATACACAGCAATATATTTCAAGCGCTTTATTTGTGTTCCGAAGTGCTCTTGCAAGGAAATATAATGGGGGATTGCGCTGACTGGCGTTGCTAGTGAGATATGATGTTCATGACCTTATAAATTTCTTCGAGCTTGAAGAAAATTAGAAATGGCTTGAGGAGATAATTTGTATCTTATAATTTGAAAGCTCGTTCCGGCTCGTTCGTGCTTCCTCGAGTAATTGAGTAGAATTGCGGGAGAAAAAGGCCACGAAAACGCCTTTAGAAAGCAATGCGCTACGAAGCCGTGCTTGCTGAAGTTTGGTAGCAGAAGCAGTCGTGAGAAATGGAGGGGCTCTTGCTCACCGAAACAACTGAATGACGGCGTGGCTGATGGGTGGAGGGAATGAGGTTATTTGCACCCCCCCCTTTTAGATTCATAATGAAGTAAAGGGATGATTCACAGCATGCACTTACTTCAATTCGGAGGAACACATTTTCACCATGAGAATTTAAGCTCATTTTCATTTTTGCTAATAACTAAGCAAATACGAAATTTTAAAGAGTGAAGTAGGAACCATAAAAGTACAACAGCACACGCACAAATAAATAAATAGTTATATAAACACATACATACTATACACAAAAGGACAAGACTACACTCTCAAACTTTTATCACCGCCGTTTTCATATATCATTACCCACCGAAAACGCGCTCGACCGTCTCTGTTGCGTCGTAAAAAGTGTCTGACTTTCTTGTATTTCTCTTTTCCAAAGATAAAATTTCTCTTATCATCATTCATTAATTACTTTGATACGATTTCTTTGTTAATGGATGAGATAGACTTTCTCATGATTTCTCACCGTGAGATTTTCATTATTTTTACAGAATTGGTGAGTTTCCTGCATGGCGCTTACATTATCTCCAAATAATTCAATCAGTGCCGGTCCCGTGCGCATTCAAGTCAAACTATTTAAACTGCATACTGTAGGTGAAATCTCAGGTAAAATACAAACAATAACTTCGATTCCAACGTGTATTGTTTATGGATGAAATTTTTTAGCAACATGAGCTATTGAGTATTTTTTCCCTTCGTTTCGAATCCGAAGCTATAGTGTAATTTTTCGATATGAAAAAATTTTTGATTGCAAGAATTAAATTTGTCTTCAATTGATGGAACCTTATCAACTTAATGAATACATTTGATCCTATTTTAAAGAGTTTAGCGAAAGGCTCTTGCTTTTGCTACAATCCGCACATCATCCGTCAAGCCTTTCCTATCACAGCTACACTAAAGCCATGTTTACATGATGCAAGTACTTGTGCCAATTGATGTCTGAAGAGATGTACGTCCAAAAATTCGTCGTGTAAATACGAAAACTTGCGCGAACGCTTGCACACTTGCACTGAAAATAGCCCGTCATAATTTCATTTAAACGTTCTCGCAATTTTCAGGATCCAAGGTGAATGGACTAGCGCAAGTAATTGCATCAAGTAAACAGGCCTCGATTCAACTGTGTATAGAGATGGCTAAATATAATATTACATTTATGAATTCCTTTCTTAGTGTTTAAAATTCATCAGGAACGCTGGTCGAGATGAACGCCACTAGCTCTGACCTCTTTCTCGTCTGTAATTCGAGTCTCGTTGATTCACGTGCTCGGAAATATTTTTCTTACACTGGATTCATCATTAATGAGTGCAATTTTGAAAGGAATGCTGTTTGTGCTGAAAGAACTCTTGACTGAAATTTAAGCTCACGAAGGACATATGACTTTAATACTCTGATTAATCTAGATACTTGATTATGGCTAATCATTGCACATAAAAGCCTCATGAGTAGTGAAATTAGTATGAAACGTTTTTGGTAATAATATTTTTTATAGCGAACGATGTTAACTTCATGGACAAAGATATATATCGCCTTATTTCTCCATTAGATCACTAAGTACTCATACATCATTTTCCTTAGCACTGTTCGTGTGATCATCAAGATAATAAAGGACGGGATATGGGTCCCCTGAATGTTTCCGCGTAAAAGCTAAATTCAGTGAAAGAAGTGAAATTGAAGCAATGAAATAAAGGAATAAATTTTTTTTACATTTAGAAGCCTTACTATGTCAAAAAGTTTTACACTCCGCCCCTACATCGAACTGGTAATTTGTCTCTAACGTACCCTAGTTTTTATAGTATGTTTCTCTATAGAGTATTAATGTTTCCTCCATCCATGTGTAAATTTCACATTGATATTCCTTTCTGGCATCTATGTTATAATCGAGATTAATCCCAATAAACCTGCTCGTTAGATATTCTGAAATGACCTCGGATGGGCATAAAGGTGTGGGGAAATTAAAAATCTTGGAAAATTAAAAATGAAAAAAGACCCTTTCAGCTGAAATATTCTTATATGCAGATAAAATAACTAATTAAGTGAATAACACTTGCCTTAACTGTGATGAAAATTGAATTTTTCAATATAAATTTCATTTCCAACTTTCGATGAGTTTTATGCACTGGAAACAATATTTAAATTAACTTACACTTAAATTAGGAGACGTGCGATATCTTTTCTCGATGCTGTTAGCCTAACCGTTGTCCCTTTCCTACTAGATAACAAGTTTCCGTCAATTTGAAGATTGCTCATCCTCATCACCACCTCACGTCGCCAGCCTTCTCTGGCCGGGTACGTTTAGAATACAATTCCCCCGCCTCTTCCCATCTTCTCTCCATTTTCACTTTTTCCCCGAAGTCCCCTCTTTTCTTCTCTTAGCAATCCCTTTGAGTGCACATTTCAGAAAGGTTGCTCATATTGGTAAGAAACATGTGGCCTACATTTAACTAAGTTCTTAGGTTGCAATTTTTGGGAATTTCGCTTCTTTCACCTTCTTTGGTTTCTCAAATATATCATTTATATGGAAAAGCTGCACGGGCTGGGTTTATCTAAGGAGGCTCAGAACTCAATAATCGATATCTGAGCATTCTAATTCGTCTCAAAAGTCACTTTTCCAACCCATTGGGCGTTATATCGACCTAAGAACTTTCATGAAATATTTCTCAAGTAGGACCCGTATCCTGTGGTTGAAGCATCCCTAACTTTGAATGAAATCTAATCGAGGAAATAGAGACTCTGCAGGGCGAACTCGAATCTTACATTTTGTTTGCGTAAATATTTCATCGACGGAAGAGGCCGAACCCAAATCAGCCGAGGATATTTCTACCGTTTTTTGTCCGTTGCCCACAGCTAAGAGGGTGGTCTAAAAATTTTCTGACCCAACAAAGATACAAGACATTTTTTCTGAATTTTTTTTTATTTTTCAAAATAGTCTCCTTGTAACTCTA